>JAULJZ010088472.1:0-12376 GCA_032270985.1 Heliamphora pulchella
AAAGATCAAATGTAATCCTATGTACCGACTCTGCCACACCGACAAAGGTAACAATTATAAACTCTCGTCTATTACCCTAGACCCACAGGCTTAGTAATGACAAGTTCTATACGGAGTCACGACAACGACGCCATTAACAGAGGCACCTGAACTGCTCAATTTACGGGAGATAACAGAAGGTACAAAGCACCTACTGTTTAATTTACGGGACCTGAGCCTGAGGGTACAAAGCACCCACACACACACTCAATTTACGGAGACTAACCCGAAGGTATAGAGCACCTACGCTGCGCACGTTTTCGAACTTACACCGAGAAACAACGGAAGCCTAACTCAACCAAACCCACTGTTACGATACATCTATAGAGAACATTTAAAACCCAACCGTAGCTCAACTACGAAAACCCACAAAACAGTTTATACAACACATGTATAAAAGAGATCCAATCCATCACAATGGAGATCTAAACCATTTCCAACAAAAAGTTTAAAAGGTGAGACTCAACCCTGCAGGTTAGCTCCAAACCTCCAAAAGGACGTTTTTCACCATTTTCTCAAAGCACCACGTTTTCAAAACATCGTTGTTGTGCGGACAATCTAGGACTTCTAGTTTTAAAAAGGGGGAGGTTTTGTTTGAATCTTTTGCGTATTCTCTGGGGCCAAATTAATCTATTTTGAAAGAGTGTTGCAAAAGTGATTAAGTCCTTTTTCCCCTATTCTTGATGAGAAAATTGGAAATTTAGACTCTTTTTTACAAAGTTTTTCTTTATAAGCTCATTGGGTTTGAATTTCTTAAATCAGGTTCTTTTTTTCATAAAATCATGCGGGTTTATTATGTTATGATACCGGAGCGTTGCAAAAACTGCTGCTGAGGCTTGGCAACTGGAGTACACTGGGGAGATGTTTGTTTTGCTGGTTGTAGATGTATGGGTGCTGCTGGGTTAGGGAGCAGTTAGTTTTGCTGGTGCATGCTATGACTGTTCTTTTGGCATGTTCTTTCAACATGTTCTTTTGTTGTACTCTTTTGGGTAACATCTTGCCAAACATGGGGTTTTTGTTGTATTTTTTGAGGATGTTTGATGTATCTTTATAAGGGTGACAATCCCTTTAGATGCTATTCATTTTACTCTCATATAAATTTTTTTTTGCTGATAAAATTTTTTTTTTACTAAAAACTATAATGTATAAGCTACTAATTTTGATAATACCAAACACTACCTATTTTCGCTCCAGAATGGGCAGCTTTGTTGTCTCATCTTGTTGATCACGAGTTATTTAAAAAGGCTACTTGGTGTACGAAATTTTCACATATACGGGGTTTAGAGAGAGGGGCGAATCACAATGGGTTTATAATACGCAGTTTTTCTTTGCATTCATAAGAAACTATTTCTACGTCTCAAACCCGTAACCTCTAAATCACGCGACGATAACTCTACTATTGCGCTAAGACTTTTTTTTTATCACGAGTCAGCTCTGAGGGATAATTCTTGTCAGTTGTAGGAGATCTCTCTCTCCCTCTCAATTTTAATCTATAACTTCTTTTCAACACTAATTTTTGCAGATTTTTGCAGAAATGCCATCAAATGAAATATTGCCACCCATTAACTGACACTTCCAATTTGTCATTTGGGTCTAAGACCTGAGCCACTAGACTTAGTGATTCTAATTTAATTAATTTGAGTCAATGATTTCCTGACACTAGATTTAGCAAAACAATATATAATTTGCAACTAAAGTTAGAATACTTTTGAAATTCACATTGTTGCAGAAGATGGGCCTCGTTGCATGCATTTTGTGTAAGTTATTATCTCACTTGAGATCAACTTTCCTATTTAGTTTGGTGATGTCCAATGTTATGATGAAGCAAATAATGTGAGAATAAATAACATAACAATCAAATAATGAAGCAAATAATGAAACCGGTTTATGTAGTTTTATTTGTAAGCCTACGTCTACCCGGGAAGATTGGTAGAGAAATTAATCATTATGAAAAAAGAGAATACGAGTTGACAAGTAGTTTTCATGGGTTTTTAGGGTTCTCATAGATTATTACTTCGCTTGGCTTGGTCTATATGTGTGACAAAACGTATATAAACCCAATATTTCTTCACAAGAAATTTCTTATAATAAAAAAGAAAAAAACTAAATATTATTTTCTCTCTTGTACTAATTCCAACTCTAGCTTAAAGTTTGGTTACAGAAATATTAATAAAAGAAAAGAAAAGAAACCATCCAATAGTTGTAAAACCGTGCCTAATGTTTACCTTCAAATCTAGCCCATGCGTTACTGCATGTATGAGCTATGCGTTGTTGAGAATGTAAGTAATAAAATTATTATTTTTTTAAATCTTAAGTTGATTATTAATAACCTAACGTAGTATTAGAGAATGTTATTAAAGTATTTACGTACGAGCATTTTATGTACCTTTTAAAAGAGAAAAATTTGCCCAAAGATGAGTTGACGCATTAAGAATATAAATAATAAAGTTATATCTCTAAAAAACTTGTGTGTTTTTATATGCTTGGTAAAAAATCAGTAATGTTTTCAAATTAGATTTTGACAAAAAAATAAACGCAAAGTTATGTTTGATTTGTGTGTCATAAAAACTTTTGGTTTTGATTTTTTATAACATTCAAATAAATGGGCTCGGTTGAGATAATTACTTATTTGCTTACTTTATTTTGTTTATTTTTTGTCTTTAAGAAATTTTTTGCATTCTACAGTCAAATAATTATACATTTTTACGCTTCTCATTGAGACGTGCTAAGAAAGTAAAAAAATTGTTCAGAATATAAAAAGAGTCCAAAAATTAAAAAAAAAACTAAAATAAACTAATAAGCTAAATTTTATATTGCTTATTGAGCTAATAAAAATAGGCCAAAATAAGCCAATTATTCAAATTTTATGTTACTTATTTTTATTTTTAGTAAAGTTTTTTCATCTTTTAATTAAGAGTTTTTTTTTGGATTAATCTTATCAAAATGATTCAAAAAAATAAAAAATTTAGTTAAAAGATGAAATTTTTTTAGAAAAGATAACAATAAGCAAAAATGTTCAAAATTTAGCGCAAAAGGGGCCGATGATCATTTTTAATTAAGGGTACTTAATTGACAATAGCCACGTAATTAGTCTGGAAAAATTGTCATATGTAGAATTATACCAAACAATAATTTAAATAAACACATTCTAAAAAAATAAATCAAACATTTTAAATTTTAAGTTAAGTTAGTGATTAACAACCTAACATTCGCGAAAGCCTTCAACTATGGTCTGATGGGTGGGGAGGTTATTGTAATTAAGAAAAACTCTCCAATAGACATTAATTTCCTATTCTTTTTTATTATCTTTCCTTTCCAACTTTACCCCACAAGCTTGAGCAGGAAGTTTCGTTCTGGGTTTCCATAAAAAGCTCTCTCAAGCCTGTCTTCCATCCCACTCCATAAATATTTTAGAAGTTGGTTTGCTTTTCCTTTGATTTTCATTTATAAATGAAAATATTGTTGAGCGAGACGGAAAGGTTTAACTCCAATTGGGTAATAGGGTCAATATGGTAATTAATAGACCAGTAGTCTCTGATAGGTTAGACGACTTTAATTTAACATTAATAATCTAGAGTAAGCATTAAACAACCATCAAAATGAAAAGTGTTAATATCTTATGTTGATTAAGCCTAACTTTTTTTTTGAAGAATTTTTACTTAAAAGATTCTTAAAAAGTCCATTTGTTTGTCTTTTACTGTGATTAATTAATTTTTTTAACATATTTTTACATTATTTTTTTACAAAAAAGTCAAAAAACTTACAAAAAAAACTAGGTCAAATACAAGCTTAAGATTAAAACCCTAGAGGTGGTTTGAGATTTCGATAAGAGTGTATTGAGTAGTAAAAGATATGATATAGTTCACATATTATATCTAATATCGTATTTGTGCGAATGTAACTTATAGAATGAATGATATATGGCAGCGACATGGAATATGGCCACATCAACTATATATAAAAAATATTGTATAAATTTATACCAAATTAAATGTGGTATAAAATATGATATATTTTCACTCAAAACGGTATATTGGATTAAATAAAAGATTTATTAAATTTACGTCAAAATAGAATATGATAGGATATATTTTAAATTTTCTCATATACGATGACATTGCTGGATTAAATAGTATAGTTATATCTATATTTGTCTTGCTCTTATTGAAACTCCAAGCATACCCTATGTGTGTTTCCATATATAAATATATATGTATATATATATATATATATATGATGGTGCAATCTCTTGAGACGATATTCTAAATTCAATTAGAAATAAACCAAGAAAATCGTTAGAAAGGGCGCCCCCATCAATATATATTAATTTCTTTTCAAGATTCTTATCATCTAAACACGGTTTAAAAGTATTCCTTCTCTAAGCCAGCTGTCAATAAAGCAAATGTGCCATCCACTGTTCCTTCTTAATCATCAACATCTTCCATTCTAGCTTCTTAGGAGTGAATTTTTCAGTGGAAATCAGTCAACAGTGAATCATATCAGATGGCTTTATATGTCAATCTTTCAAATTAACTTCAATGGAGCCAAGGTCAAAGAATTGAGATTTTTTTTTAAAAAAAATCTTGCTTTATGATAATAAAAAAGTTTCTCCCTTGCCCACTACATGAACAGTACCGTGCAGTTCGCTCGTGTGAAGAGCACGTCGATCCTTTTTAAAAGATATAAACTTATTTATTACTCTGAGTGTATAGATTATTCGTGTAAAAAAAAAACAAAACTAATCAAATATCAATATATGTGTGTGTAAATTACATTTATCTTAAAAAATGAACAATAATATAATTTATTTATGTATTTATTAATATTTAATTATTTTAATTTTTTTATGTAAATAATTTATATATTAAAAATAATAAAATAAACTATATAAATCATCATAGTAGAATCGATTTGAGTCCCAAGCACTCTTAACAACAAAACAAGACGATGCTATTAGCTAAGTCAACAGAAGAGTAAGTCTCATCCTTGTGATAAAAGTGATTTTCCCTTTATCAAAAGCTCCACATGAGAACAATCTTTGAAAAAAATGATTTTCCCTTTACTTTTTACTGCCGCAAGGTACCTGTGCATGTAAGAAAAGGATATGGTTTTATGAGTATAGGCACTGTTTGCAATAGTTTTTTTATAGTTTTTTTGTAGTATTTTTTTGTATTTTTGTATTTTTGTATTTTTTTGTCTAATTTTTTTTATTTTTTGATTCTTTATTATAAAATGAATCTAAAAATATAACTATTGTGGCTAAAGTTAAAAAAATTACTAAAAACAAAAACAAAATCTTATGTAAGCCTAAAAGTGACTTTTTCGTCTTATAGGAATTTTTAAAATTTTTGGGTCAAGTTTTTTTTACTTTTCTAATTTCTCATAATGATAGTGTTTTGCATTACTGAAACTAGTAATTTATAGATTGTAGTATAAGTTGTGAGTGTATAATAAATATCTTAGCTTGTAATTAAAATAGAAGAAAAAATAATTAGAAGTTGTAGCAGAAATTGTTAGTGTTTGAAAAAACTTGTAATTAATGATTAAAATTAGTAGTAAAAAATTAAAAATTACTAACAATAATTTTGTCAAATACCCTTAATAAAAGAAAATTTATAAAGTATCATCGTCCAGCTAACTTTAAAAATTTCACTAAAGTCAGAAAAAAGGCACGAGAAAAGGCCATAAAAAATATCCCAAACAGTGCCTATATATAATAAAATGAAAGAAATAGCATATGAAATAAATAAAAGGAGATAATGGGAAAACTTTAGCCAAATAAAGAACCTAATGAAACATTAGGTCCACGCACTTGCACTAAACAATTTGGCTTGACCCTTCACATTTTAATATTATTTTATTCTTTACTTTTACTTTATTAAATTAATGAAATACTATTGTTTTCGTGGCGAACACCTTTTTAATTTTGGGTTTTTTTTTTGTTTTTTATAAGCATTATTTAGTTTTTAAATTAAGATCCTTACATTTTTTTATTACTCCTTATTATGTGGTTTCTAAAAAGTTAAAAAAAATCCATAGTTAATTTAAAAGTTAAGTGATGGCAAAAAAATACATTTTGGCTGAAAACTGGTTTTGTTATTATTGTTTTTGAACTTTTTTTAATTATTTGGTTAAAAATATTTATTTTAAAAATTTCTTTCAAATAAAAAAATCTAAAAAAAAAATTATCAAAATTATATGAAGTTTAGTAAATACCAAAAAATTCAAAACTAAAAAAAAAATATTGCAAACAAAGAAGTTGACATTTTGCGCATAATCTTCTCTCTTGCGTCCCTACTTCTATCCCTTCCTCTAATTAGGAAAAAAATATTTAAAAAAAACAACATAAAATAATATGGTCATGTAAAAAATTATTTATAAAAAAATCAATTTGAGTATATATCAATACATATATAAACAAATCAATTTTATCTTATAGAATGAATGGTTTTTATTTAAAAAAGGGTATTTATACTTAATCAATTCATTTTATAAAATTAAATACAATTTGTTCATATATTTATTGATATACTCAATCAAATTAAATTTTTGTATAAATAATTTTTTAAAAACTTTTTGAGATAAATTATCCAAATTATTGGTGTATGTCATTCAACACGTATAAAATTGAGGTCTCGTTTGGCAATCGATTTTAAGTTGAGTTTTTTTTTTATTTGTTTAAAGTTTAATAAGTCTTGTTTTGCTACTTAAAGGCTTTTAGTCTTTTAGTTTTTTTATATAATTTTTTAATAATATTTTTTAAAAATATCATAGCTTTTATTATACATATTTGTATTTTTATAAAAATTATATTTTTAAAACCTAATATTCATATTCTATCAAACAAAATCTACATTAAATATAAAACTATCTAAAAATAAATTTTTAAAAACTATAATAATTTTAAGCAAAATTTTTGTCTTTTGTCTTTTGTCTTAAAATTACTTATATAGTTAATCAAATGAAATTTTTACTTAAAATAATTTTAAGCAAATAACTTAACATAAATTCAAGTTGCTAAACCAGACCTAAGTCATAAAATAAAGAAAATAGAGGGGAGCATTCTCTTTAATTTTGGACCTTAATATCAAAACGTTTCAAAATAAATAACAATAATCCATTAGATAATAAGCAACTCCATTACGGTAGTGGCCGCCATTTGTCGTGCTTCCGACACGCTTTAGCTTTTTTGGAGAAGAGTAATTACTCGGTGTTTTCGAAATATTATGTGTCAAGTACACATGATATTTTCTATTTAATATAGTAACAATAAATTTTACAGTAGAAACATGATATTTCATTTTGTTGGGTAGTTAAAAGATAAAAACAATTCACATTGTGTAAGTTGTAATTATTTATTTATCAAAAATATCACGTAATATCGACTATATAGTACTCAAAGAGTATTTAATAATTTGCCCCCGAGAGAAAGCTCTTCCAACAGCGATGGATGCACGACACGTGTTAGCAAAAGCACCATGTTTCATCGTTACATAATAGACCAGAAGCCCAGAAGTATCTAATAATTTGCATGTACAATGGCCATGGGACGCTACATTTCTAATATTAAGAACAGAAAATTGGTACACAGTTCAATTTATAGACCGTTTTCTGCTTTTCATCCAATATAATATTTCTTAATGAGTAAGGTCTATCTTTATCTATAAAAATTTTAACGTACAAGATTCTGAATTGATGCGTATATGATTTTTTCGAACAAAATACTCTCTGTACAGATAAATTTATTTATCTTATTATAAGTACATATAAAGATCACAAATAAATTTATTTATCTTATTAAAAGCACATGTAAGGTGTTATGACTAAACAAATAAATTTATCTGTCCTATTATAAGTATGTGCAAATAAATTTATCTGTACATTTTCAAAATATGTATAAAGAACACAGATAAATTTATCTGTCTTTTATTGAAAGCACGTGCAAAGAACACAGTTAAATTTATCTGTCTTATTGAAAGCATATATAAAGAATACAAATAAATTTATCTGTTTATATTATCTGTATTGATATGCAAACAGATAAATTTATTTGTTATGCATAAATATGTAAATAGATAAATTTATTTATTTGAATATTAAACAGATAAATATGCAAATTGATAAATTTATGTATTTGCATATTAAACAGATAAATATCAAACCAATAAATTTATCCGTTTTTATCCGTTTGTTATGCAAAACAGATAAATTTATCTATTTGTTAGGTATTTTCAGAAAAAATCATGCAGTTAGACCTTACGTGTTAAAATTTTTGTTTATGGACCTTGCTGTTTGCCTAACAAGATTTCAATAACCGTTTTGATGATAACAAATCTAAGTATTTAATTGTGCAAATTGAGTTTATTTATAGAAAAAATATGTTTAGCATAATCAAAGATACAAAGTTGAAGACATGAAGTAAATTTCAAGACTTTGAAGCAATGCAAAGTTGAAGAATCGAAGAACTATGAGTTGAATTTTGTTTATATTAAATGTTAGGACCTATGTAAATTCACATGTCTCATGGAATTATCTTTTGAAACTCATAGGAATCCTAAAAATGTTTTTCAAAACAAGAAGTAATCAAAACCTTTTTAAAATCAAAAGTTCTGGACCTTTTAAAATATCCAGTCGACTAAGGTATGATTCAGGCAACTAAAACTGATTTGCTAAAATGAGAAACTGGATTTAAAGCAGTCCAGTCGACTGACCAAGAAGTCCAGTCGACTGAGTTGAGGCTCCAGTCGACTGATTGAGCTAAAATTTGAATTTTTGGCGGAAATGGCTAGTTTGACACATTCATACGTAGCCTAACGGTTAGTCTAGATTTGAGGCCTACAAATAGAGCCTTTGAGCTCTTGTTTTACTCACTACAAGCCTCTCAAACATTCTCTCTTATACACTCTCTATTTGTGCTTAATCTCTTGAGTTTTTCTATTAATTTTTGAGAGAAAAGGATTTTAGATTTCTCATAGAGCTTCATTGATATATTTTTTGAGAAGTGAGTTAGTTTGTTCATCTCTTGTACTCATCTGCTCATTGTAGGAGCATCTCTTTGTACACATTCTTGTTCTTCCATTATACTTGAGAAGGGTGTTTCTCAAAATAGGCCAATCCGCCTATAATGATTGAAATACTTGAGAAGGGGATATTTTCAATAGAGGCTATTCTGCCTAAACTAAGGAGAAAGACTGCTCCTCTTATTGAAGGAGTAATAGTAAAAAATTATCATAGCGGTTGGCTTGAGGTAAGGACGTAGGCCATTGTGCCGAACCTTGTAAGAATCTTGGTATCGTATTTCTAACTTGCTTTACTTTTTGTAAAAACCTAGTTATTGATATGCACCAAGGATATAGCAATCACACACACTAGTAAACCAACCAACAAACAATGAGATAAGGAATTTTACGTGGAAAACCCCAATAAGGGTAAAAATCACGGAACTAATCCTAGTCCGAGAAAACAAGCACTATAAAAGAAGTTTGGTTACAAGAAACTCTTACAAAGCTCAGTTGAATCCTCAACCTATTGCTAAAATTCTTCTTGCCGAATCCTCGTGAGCTAATTCCGTGCTTACTTGCCGTTGGAATCCTCCGTCGGACTTTATCTCTTGAGACTCCCTCAAGTACTGGTGTTGATGATGAAGATGATGAACTGACGATGATCTTGAACCATATTAAATCAACATGAAGTCGTCAATTCTAGCTTAGGAATTCTCTATTGGCCTAACAAGACTTCAATAATCGATTTTGATGATAACAAACATATGTATCTAAAATGTGCAAATTGAGATTGTTTACAGGACTTTCATGATTAGCACAATTCAAGATACAAGGTGAAAGCCATGACGCTTAAATTCAAATCAAGATCTTTGGAGACAAGTTTTTGTGGAATCAAGACATTAAAGGATTGAAGAATGAATAACAAGTTGTAATTTTTTAGGATCCATTGTACATTCATTTTCTCTTGAAATTTTTCTTTGAAACTCATAGGAATCCTAAAATATGATAAAAATATTTTTTTTTCAAAAGGAAACATGTTCAAACCTTTTTGAAAAATGAAAAATCTGAATTTTCAATGATCTAGTCGACTGAACAGGCTAGTTTAGTCCACCGAACCTTGAGGTTCAGTCGTCCGAAGCTTGGTTCAGTTGACCGAATGAGTCTCTTCAGTCGTCCGAACAGTTCAAAATTCAAATTTTTCTGAAAATGGCTAGTTTGAAAATTTCATATTTAGCCCAACGGTTAATTGATTTTTGGAGCCTATAAATAGAGGGTTTGAGCCATTGTTTTACTCAGTCAATCCCTCTCAATCATTCTCTCACATACTACTCTTTAGCACTTCAACTCTATAGCTTTTTCATACATACGTTTGAGAGAAATTTCATATTAGATTCTCATTGAGCTTCATTGTTCAATTTCTTGAGAAGTGAGTTAGAGTTTCATTGTTGTACTTATTCGCTCATCCAAGGAGCATTCTTTGTATTCTTTAATTCTTACTGTTGATTGGTGTTTGAGAAAGGTGATTCTCAAAAGAGACTAATCCGCCTACAAGGATTATGTTGACTTGAGGAGGGTACATTCTCAAGAGAGGCTACTCCGCCTAGACTAAGGAGAGAGGTTCCTCCGCCTATTTGAAGGAGAGGTAGTGAAAATTCTCATACATGTTGGCTTGAGGCAAGGACGTAGGCCTTTGTGCCGAACCTTGTAAAACTGTGGTGTTGATTTTCTATTGCTTTACCTTTTTATTTATTATCTTGTTATTTTTTGTTACACCACGCACACACACTTTTGTACTTGATTACTTATTCTTTATTCTTGTATTTGGTTTAACTAACAAAAGTTTTAAAAGCTAAAAGTTGTAAACTTAACTTTTGTACTTATAACAAAAGATTTTTACATATTCAAATATTTGACTTACAAGAGTTATATTGAGCATTGAATCTAGCAATCAACAAGTTTTAACTTATACTCACATTTTTTAAAAGAGTTTACAAATCCAATCTTGCACATCATTATTAGTCGTATACTTTATACAATAGAAAGATACATTTGAAAGTTTTTCTTGCAAGCTAGACTTAAGCTTTAAATTGTTCAAAGAAGTTGAAGTATTATTTTCAAAAGTAGTTTAAGAATTACCATCTTTAGTTGTGCTTAAATCTTTTTTATTGTTCATTTAAAATATACTTGCATTTAAAGTCATATCAAAAACATATTAACAAATATTCAATTAAAATTGTTAAAATTATTAAAGTGTTATATTTGAATAATAAAGAAGTTAAAACTTTATATACACTTGCTCTTATACATTTCAACACAAAGTTTTTGCTTATAAGGTTAAAACAAATTTACTTGTGATCTAAATAAAGTTATATTCTTGTGAATTAAAAATCATATACTTGTATTTTGTTTTAATCTAAAAATTTTAAATACCCAATTCACCTCCTCTTGAAATCACACACGTAATATCAATTGGTATCAGAGCCTAACACATTATTCTTAACAAGTTTTTGTGTAAAAGATCAAATGGAAGGTATTGGTGTATCCCTTTTGGAGAAGGTCAGTCTTCCACACGGCCTCCAATCTTTAGTGGTGTAAACTACACTTTTTGGAAGCAAAGATTGAGAACATTCATTCAAACTATGGATTGGAGAGCATGGAGGGTAATTGTGCAAGGTAACTTCGTTTCTATTAAAACTGTAGAAAGAAAAGAGGTTCCTAAATTAGAAGAAGAAATGAATGAAAATAACATGAAACAATTATAAATAAACTCTAGTGTTATGAATGCTTTATATTGTGCCTTAGATGCTAATAAATATAATAGAATAATGACATGTAAAAGTGTAAAAGAAATATGGAAAAAATTAGAAGTTACTTATGAAGGCACACAAGATGTTAAAGACTCTAGGATTGATAGATTAATTAGTGAATATGAAAGTTTTAAGATGCATGAAGATGAAACAATATCTAGCATGTACACTCGCTTTACTCACATTATTAATTCACTTAATGCACTTGAAAAAACTTACCAATCTTATGAGTTGTTAAGGAAAGTACTCAAAGCCTTGCCACCCATTTGGGAAGCTAAGGCCACAGCCATCTTCGAGTCAAGAAATCTAAGGGTCATGACCTTAGATGAACTTATTGGCTCACTGTTAACCTACGAGCTCAAGATAAATGAACGAATCAACGAACAAAACAAGGTCAAGAAATCTGTCGCCCTCAAAGCCTCAAAAGAAAGCTCCAGTGATGAAGACGAGAATATCAATGACGATGACATGGCCCTCATCACAAGGAGATTCGGGAAGTTCCTCAAAAGAGACAAAAAATTCTCAAGG
>JAULJZ010088483.1:0-10976 GCA_032270985.1 Heliamphora pulchella
TATTGATCTTTAATTAACTTTTTATTTCTAATTAATAAATTTCAGAAGCACAGTACTTAAAATTCCAGTAATAACTAATAAGCCTATGTTTGTAAAAAATTTAGTGGCCTTTTTTTAGCTTTTTTTTGGTTTTCTTTTTTAGAATTTTATTATATTTTGATTTGAATTTTTCTTGTGATGAGAAAAAATCTAAAATGCATGTCTACTTGGGCTAAACTTTAAAAAAAATGACTGAAGACAAAAAATTAATAAAAGTCAAAAAAATCTATCAAAGTTAATTTTTTTTTACTTATATAAATTTTTTTGTTTTTGTTCAAAAAAATTATTTTTTTATTTTCTCATATTTGGACTAAGGTTAAAAAAATTCACTAAAATAATTGTGTAAAGAAAGTTAGGCTAAACCAGGTAATAAAGACTTGTTTTAGTCCAATGATCTAAAAATTAATTTTTTATTTTTTAAAATAAATAAATAATTAAATAAGTAAATATATAATTAACTCGTCCAGCTAAAAGCTACACACAAAAATAGAATTATCATTTTTAAATATTACAGATTAATTGCAATGTTTATTTATAGAGGATAAAATTTGTATCTTAAAATAAAAAGTGAAAAACACTTTTTTCAAAAACCACTAAAAATTAGCTTTAAAGTTAAGAAGCCAAATTAACTAGGCTCCATTCAAACAAACTATCAAGAAAATTCAAATTTTATAACAAAAGTTTTCTTCTTTTTTTTTTTTTTGAATTTTTTTATATTTCGGTTAAAATTCTAAATTTTGTTCACTCCTCTTAATCACAACAATCTAAAAAGTAATTAAAAAATCACTAGGAACCAAAACAACACTTTTTGGTTAAAAATACTGTCTTATCTGATTATTGTTTTTTAAAAAAATATCAAATAAAAAAAAATCAAAAACTCAAATAAAAAAAAGTTCAAAAAACCAATAAAAACTGAAAAACACTATCAAAAATACCCAGATAAGCCTAATTAAGTTTTAATTTTTTAGAAAAAAAAATAAAAAAGAAAAAAAATGCAAATTAAATGAACCCTAAATTTGGAGAGATTAACCCTACCTCATTCCCAAACCCTACTCCAATACCAAAAAGAATCCTCCCAAGAATCAACATCCACTTATACTGGGCGGCGCCGCTGAGGGCTGCCCCGACCATGAAGAAGGTCGATGCCGCCATAATTGTCGGCTTCCGGCCAAATACGGTGCAAGCCTTTGATGCGCCAAAGCTCGCAACCAGGGCGGCCATGTACAAGGATGATGTGAAAAGCTGAAGCAATTGGTCGTCGTATTTACAGTAGTTGTTCTCCTTCGCATGGAGCTTTCTTTCGTGAACTTTCGGAAAGAACTTGATCAAGAAATCATCCATGGACGTTACTCCCCCTGAAGCCAATCCCCCCAAGTCAGAACACAAATCAAATTTCTAAATTAATTATTATTTCCTTAAAAAACATTTTTAAAAATCCAAAACCAATCATTATTCGGTATTTCGAGATTAATACTCCCTCCTTTTATACAACATCGATCAGTTAATTCTCTGAACTGAAAGCTCTCTGTTCCCCAATCTCAATGTCTTAGAGGCAATTGAATTATGTAAAAATCTTCATATATGTATAATATTCTTATTATACGAGAAGAATCGAAAATTTTGAAATAAAGGACCTGCAATATTATTATTCATATGAGAAAAGATTGCTCTCGATCGGCTCATCAGCTAATACAGAGAATATTCATATTCATCCGTCTCAAATCCCAACGCATTCAATGTTATTGGATCTTGTAAGAACATTATCAAATCACAGAAATCTCAATTCTCAATACTTACTTGCACAAAAAACTTGAAATATAATTTAAAGAAATCCTCAAACGCATTAAAATTTAAGACTAAGAAACAAAACAAAAGATGCCGTGTGATCTTGTTCTAAAAGCATTGAATAATCTCGATATTTGCGTACCTGAGATGCCGATATCGTAACCGAACATAAGGCCACCGAAGGCGGCAAGAATCCAACACGCTAAAACATAACCGGTGGTTTTCGATTTGTAAACGGGGTCTGCGCTCGCCATCTTTACTTGTGGAATCTTGATCTAAACTTCACTTCTTCTTCTTTTTTTTTATCAGAGCAACCTCAAAAGCATTTATATATATATTCAAGAAATATATATATATATATATATATCTAAAAAGTAGAATAGAGAATCGAAGAGAGCTGGAGAAGGCAACAACAATGGAAGTGGTTGTTTCTCCTCGACTCCCTATCTTATTTTTTTGGGAAGAAATAGTGCAAAGGGTTGCGGGAAGAAAATAATGCAATGCATGCTTTTATTTATAGGGAAGCTTCCTCTAAAATTAGGGCACCGTGAATTTGGATAAACTTGTGGATGGATTTCGTTTTCAAATTTCGGAAGGCAGTTAGAGATTAATGCCTTTTTACGCGGACACATCACTCAGAAGTCAGGTATGAATTAGTAAATAGGGTGGGAATTTGTCTAAAAATATATTCCTAAACAAGCACGGATTAATTAGAAAAACATTTTTAAAAATACCCAAAATGACAATTTTGAGTTGGATAGAGGATAATTCAATAAATGTAACAGCAAATACCAAATCCAAATCCAAATCCAAATCCAAATCGAATTCGTCTTGACCAAGAAATAATATATATAAAGAAAAAATCTTAGACCACGAGAGGAACTTTTTTTTAGGAACAACTCGAAATCTTTAACAATACCATACACCTGTCATGTACGAATTGGTGCATGAGCCGTTTGATTCTAAGTATGGGACGGATTCATTATTTATTTATAATATTTTTGAATTACCTCTCACACACACACACATGCATATATATAAGATGTACAATGCGCTATACTATGCTATGTACGTAATTTTACTCAAAAAAATAAATCTAAGTTGAGACCTATCCAATAATCATGGCCACAAAAGTAATAGTCTTACTGTATAAATGGAACACATTCAAGGTGGGTAGGAATGGCAACACGGCGGGGCGGGGCGGGTATGAAGTGTCTTACTATCATTCTTTATTTGATTGAGACCAAAATAAAAGAAAAATATTTGAACATTAGCGAGAACAGAGCGAGACAAAAATATATATGAATAATTTTTAAATTTTAAATGAGTAATACTAATAAAATATTAAAAATGATGTAATCGGGAGTCGGGTAAAAAAAAGAGATGAAAAAACCAAATACCATCTCTACCATGTTTTTTATTGGAGACAAAAGAAAGGGATCGCATTCTCTCAATATTCATTCCCTCAAAACCCCTCAAAATTCTATTTTTTGGGTTAAAATGGACTCGCAACGATTATTCAAACCGTTCATCATGTAGATTACGTTAAAAAGATTATTTATGTAAAAATTTAATTTAATTAGATATCAATAAATACAGAAAAAAAATCCATTTTATTTTTAAAACCGACAGTTTAAACTTAAATAGTTTATTTTAAATCAAAATTTTCAATTTTGTATCATAAAACACAATTTGATTATATACCTATTAATTTTTTATCAAACCAAATTTTTAAATAAATAATATTTTTAAGATAGTTTATGAAATAAATAATTCAGATTATTGTTGTGGATTCACTTTAAACCCAAAAAATCAAAATTTGAAAAAAAAATTAGGAAAGGAAAATTTTAACATGTGATCACTAAAAATTTAAATTATACTTAATGAGATAGGAATATGCTTAAAAAATCCTACATAATGTGATAGAAATATGCTAAAAAGAGATGGCTCGCATTGTCATCTCCAAGTTAAGGATATGTCTCCTATCATTTAATTATCGATTTTGTTAATCACAGCTCATTGTTTAGTGAATAACAACACTAGCGAATTGAATTTTTGGTATCAAGAGTTTAACTCTTGATAAACTCTTAATATGAAGAGTTTAATTTCCTAATATTGTTATTCATTATTCACTGAGCGATCGTTAGCATTTTTTTTCTTTAATTATTATGCAATTTATAATCTAACAGTACATGACAGATGATTCTCATTTCAAGTTAGAACACAAGATTAAATATCATTCCAATTTAGAGCACAAAATTAATAATTTACTATATATAAACGGATCACATTAAGTTGGGACACATGGCAATGTCACCCGAGAACGTCCAATAACTTTCCAAACTCTTGAAATTTTTTATTCAAACTTCTATTACTTTTAAAATACAATAATATTTCTTATTCATACTTTATTTACTACTACTACTAACTATATATAATTATTAATATCAAATATATAAAAAAATAAAATTGTCCAATTTAAACAAAAAAATAAAAAAAAACAAACTTTTTATCCAGACAACTAAATTCAAAAAAGCAACTTAAAATCTAAATTATCAAACAATATACTTTGAACTCAAATTAATTTTTTTTAACTAAAAATATGAAAAAAAAATTAAAAAAATAATTTTTAAACTAGTTATCAATCCAGCTTCATCACTTTTGTATTAACTTTTTTTTCGTTTGACTACTAAGAATATGTCAATTGGTGATTGTAGTATGGGGAGTACTACTCAGAGAGCAATAGCAATAATTTCCCCCTTTGACAACTTAAGCAATAAACTAAAAGTCATTGAAGTCTTAATTAAGCCAATAACATCAATTGAGGTCTTCAAATTCATCACAATTAGGTAGGGATTGAAATGCTTTCATGAACATAACTTTCTTGTCTAAATGTTTGCGAGTTATCATTAATATTTTTATTATATGACTTGAGCTTGTATTTATAGTCACTGATAATCAGTTCGCATGCACTAAATAATATTTCAAAAGCCATTGTAAAAATAGAAATTATTAATACATCACGAGCTATCGCGAATAATATTAGTCACTACAACTCATATTGTTTTTAATATTTTAAAATATTAAATTTATCTTTATCGGTATCTTCAGAAATGTCTACATAAAGTTAGAATTCTAATATATAACTACATTGGTAATTTGGTATTGTGTCTTACTACAAAATGTATTTAGGATAGGTTCAAATTGTTCCTAGTTATCATAAGTATTATATAAAAAATATGATAAAGCAATATCTTTACATCTAAGATCTAATACTGTAGCTATTCAAAAAAATATGTGGTAATGTACCATAATATTTATAAAATTTAGATTTTATAAATATTATTAACTACGTCAAAATATTTATCATTTTGTTAATATTTCATAAAGTTTTTTACTTTTTTTATAAGTTGGTGTAAAACAAGTGGAGTAGTAAGAACGTAAATATAAAAAAATAATTTAGTTCATTCAATCAAACTTTTAAAGATTTCTTGTATAAATTAAAATTACTCCAATCTGACTGGTTGGTGAATAAATATTATTTATTAATTACTTATGTTTTAAAAAATAAATCAATAGCTTTTTTATTTTATTGCTACTTATTAACCTCATTCCACCTAGGCTAATTTCTACATCTAGTGGTAATTTTTAAACTTCTAAACCTTTTTCAATATAGATTTTCCTATAAGCGTATATTATTTTAACACTACTATTTATTATTTTTATAGCGTTTCTTGCTTTATCAACAGATTCATCGTATTCATAAACTCTTTCTTTAATAATTAAGCTTAATATATGTGTAGAACACCAAAAAATGAGATAATTATCCATATAAAGAAATTATAAATTATGTTTTAATTCATTATAATAAGAAACATTATCCAAAGTCGTATGAAACCCCCCACAAATATATTTGATATCCAAATTTTATACCTTTAGTGTGACTGATTTAAGAAAGTTCTATAGGTCTAAACGATATAATTCTTTTATTTAAATTTCATGCATCATCTATAAAATGTATAGTAATACATTGGTATTCTAATGTGTGTTGTGTTGTCCATTAATTAGAAGTTAAACTAATTATATCTTTTATACTTCTAATAAAATTTTCTAATCCAGGTTTAATTGCTTTTATATTTTTTGAAGAATTTTATTTCTAATAGTATTTTTAAAAAAATCTTGATATTAAAGCGTAAATGCTCCTTGTGCTAATTTGGTAAATTTAAGTTCTTCACTCATTGTAAAAGGTTGTTCATATTTAATTATATAATCACTTACCATGCCTTGTGCCCGTAAAAAATCATAAAAAATTTAGCTATGTTATACGTTGCACTCTTATCTAATTGTATTTGTTGATTAAAATTGAAAGGTCAATTTCTAATGTGTTATCGGCATGTCTACGTAAATGATTAGGCCACCCATTATGTTATCGCTACGTAATTTATTATACACTTTACATTTAGTTTCAACAGTTACAATACCATCATTTTTAATTTTTACTATTCTCTCAAAATAACGCCATATGTTTTAAACTTTTTTTTGCAATGTGACGTTGATGGCGATGCAAATGCTATTATATCAATGGTAGAAAATGATTCGGCAATATTAGCCGCATTAGAATTAGGACTACCAAGAAAATATACATAATCATCTACACTAAATATAATTTGCAAAAATATATATATATATTATTTTTGAGTAGATTTAATTTTGATGGGAAAAATGTTAGTTAAAAAAAATAGTAAAATATATTTTTATAATACTATTTTTTATGATAGTAGTAAACCAAAATTTTAAAATTAATATTATTTCTTATAATAATAATAATACCTAAGAAATATTATTAAAAATCATTATGTAACTAGAGATAATTAAAATATAAACATTAAATCTAACCAAATGGCAATTTTAACTCTCGATCTTGCTAGAACTTTGATCTTCAATGTTGATCTTGCTCTTGTTAAACTACTATCTTGATTTTAATCTTGCTTGAATACTTAATTTTGGATCTGGATATAAATTTTACATGGTAGACCAGTAGAGTTTTAAAAAATCTTTAAAATAAATTAAATTAATCAATCTTACTTTAGATAATAGAATATTAGAGAATTGAAAGTGAAGAGTGCGGAAAAATGAATAAAGTAGGGTGAGGGTTTCTAAGCAATTTTGTGTATTTTTAAAATAATAAAAATTTGATTGTTGAGCAGTTCAACAACTAGTTTTTTTTTTTTTTTGTTTTTTTATCGTTGGATCAAAATAAAATTGATCTGGGCCGTCGAAATTTAAAAAGTAGCCATCTAGTTACCGTTGCAACTGCAGGCCAAGCTCGGGCCGATCTAGCCATTAGGTAAGGTCTGGTGTATACAGGTCAAACCTCGGGCTCAAGCCGAGCTCTGGTCAGCCCATAAACTCCAAGAGCAAGGCTCAGACCCACGTCTCTAAATACGGACCTCAGCTGGGCCGCTAATAACAAACACAAGCCGGTCATAGGCCAGATTCACACCTAGAGGCAGATTTTGAATCTGGTCCATTGTGAATCGAATCCCTTCAATTAGTATTTTACTCGACAACATTGAACCTATTATTATTGACAAAAAAAAATTAATATTTAATATTGTCATTCACCTACTCAACAAAAATAAACTAACATTATCCCATCAAAAACAAAAAATTCAATACATTATTGAATAAAAACACTATGTCAACAATGAGAAACGATCTCCGATATAGCTCTAAAAACTCTATTAAAAAAATGAAAATAATTGGCAAAAAAGTACAAACAATAGTTTGTGAAATTTACTGGGACCCGGTCGGATATATTTAACGTTCCAATGAACTTGAGACTCCTAATCTCAAACTGATTAATTTATTCGTTCTTTATTTTTTTTATTTTTATTTTTATTTTTATTTTTATTTTTTGGAACCAAAAAATAGACAGGACGAAGCACGGACTTTAACAGGGCGGGAACCCCAACACTTTCACCGTTGTTTTCCAGTGCTGCTTTGGGGTGGAAGCCCCTTTTGTCCCCAAACAGCAACGCAGGGCTTTATGTCTCTATTCTCTCTCTTTCCTTTGCACTTCATTACAATTGCTGGGGAGAGGGATCAGAAGTTGAAAGCTCCGCGTACATGTTAGCTATAACTTCCGCAAAATATGCCTTCGCTTGAGGTCTCTTGACCTGGAAGGGGAAAAAATGTAGACCACACACAATGAGGAAATCCAACGTTTCAAGTTTATACGCACATTATGTATATCGCTAATGGGCTTTACGAATTGGGATGAGCTCTTCTCCATACTCACCTCCTTCCATACTCTTTAAAAGACTGTATTTTGTGGGTTTAGGGGGGTCCACTACGATGATTCAAATCGTTTATCTCGTAAGTCTCGCCAAAAAAAAATCGCAAAAATCCAACTTGAATAGACATTGATACGTACATAACGAAATTGTATTTTATTTTACAAAATAGATAGCCTTCGTTTAAAATGAGATGTTTAAGTTTAGAATTGTTTATTTTATAAAACTAAACACCATTTGTTCATGTGCCTATCAAATTAAATAGATTTTTTGCATGGATGATCATTTTGTGGGATCTACGAGAAAAACGATTTGTATCATCAATCATCATTGTGGGCTCACCCTACACCCACATAACAGAATTTTGAGGGGTGTAGAAGCGAGAGTATGGAAGAGCTTCCCTTACGAATTAACACTTGCCTTGAATGTAGGTGTGAGTAGACCGTTCTCCAAGGTGAACGGTTCAAGCACCAAAGTCACAGCCTTTGCAAATTCAAAACCTCTCAGCTGCAGTGTGATACAAATAATTTCTCGAAATATGTTAAATGTGTTTAAATTTATATGAAGGATAAGGAAAAGACGGCACGTTTGAACTTCAACTGAGACAGAATACCTGAGCCTTCCTTCCAACTGCATCCATGTCAGCCAAGACAGCGGCCCTTGCTCTTGGGTCGTTGCATAGTTTTCCTAAATCTTTGTACTGCACATGAACATTCCCAACAAATCATATCATCATCTTGATGAACACCATGTTCATAATTACCACGGCTCTAAATTTCTCATTTGTTAGAGTGAAGAGTCTGAAGTAACAAAACCAATAAATCACCTTGATGCCTTCATTTGCAGCCCATTGTTTCAACACATCGGGGTCCACTGAGACGACAGCGACCAAGGATGAGTTGAGGCTGTCACCTACTCACAAAAATACAGAAATAGTCACAAATAGACACTGACAGACAAGAGTATCGCAAAACCTCATTTTCTTACCATAAACAAAGCACTGCGCAACAAACTGGCATTTAGCATATACATTCTCGATTTTCTCCGGAGCTATGTACTCGCCCTGTGCCAACTTAAATATATTCTTCTTTCTGCCACAATATGATAATAATTATAGTGCAACGGAACACGCAAACAATCCCCCCGCGCAAAAAAAAATACAGTTCAGATACTCCAATTGCTAATTAATTGCGAAAATGACATGGATCTTCTGATCTTTTACATATTTCATATTAGCTGAATGTCCTTTCTGACCGTCTAATCACAAAAAATACGAGGCATATCCAGCAAAATATCAAATATCTCAAGGAAAGCCCTGCATACAGATAGAACCATCCCAGCTGTTTCATCAATGCCCAGTGGTATTATTATTCCTTTTTTTCAAAATTTTGACAAAATTTTGAAAACAGAGACGAATATGAGAGAGAGAGAGAGAGAGAGAGAAGTATTATTATTCCTTCCTTTCAGAATTTTGACAATTTTGAGAACAGAGACGAATATGAGAGAGAGAGAGTGTTGTTCCTTATGCAAACCCTAACCAGCATGCATAGGCTTTCATCTCTGATCAATGACCCATCAAAAAATGCATATTTCCACATCCCACAATTTGGGACTTGTAACATGACAATCATTGTGGCAAGATTGGTTGATCAAACTGGCCAATCCACGTGTATATGCACACACTTAAGTATGTTCTCAATGTTTCTACATGGGCACCCTTCAAAGACAAGTGTTTAAGAAAATTTAAGAACTCTGCTTGTTTAAGTTAACACAAGCAGGCGGGTAAGAAATATTGATTTCTTAACACCGTTGCTAATAGCTTGAGCTTTAATAGGAAATGGTTTTGAGATAGTATCAGAATAGACAAGCTCCCAGGCCAAATCCACCCAATGAGAGGAGACGAGCCACATCTGAGTAAAAGCCACTCTACCAG
Source organism: Heliamphora pulchella (assembly GCA_032270985.1). Taxonomy (NCBI): domain Eukaryota; kingdom Viridiplantae; phylum Streptophyta; class Magnoliopsida; order Ericales; family Sarraceniaceae; genus Heliamphora; species Heliamphora pulchella. The sequence goes on from JAULJZ010088483.1 coordinate 10,054, forward strand.
CTTTGGAGGAGTTGAATGTTCAAAATGGTGTCAAACTAGAAAAGGTCTTGGGCTCAAATGGTAGAGGCAGTAACCAAAATCAATTTGCATATTTTGATGCCACTCATTCAAGCAGTTGGCTGTCAGCAAGGAATATGACATTTAAGTTTTTTGTGCCAAGTTAAGTAAGGCCATATCAATTCATCCAAGGATATCACCAAGGATAGTGTCATATCACCTATCAATTATCTTTAGGCGACCTCCAGGTGACCATAACCCTATGTCTCCTGTATGAAGCCATCCATCTTCATCAATTACTTCTCTCCTGTAAGATTTGATTAGCGTGTCAGCAGTATTCAAACCTTGACAAAATAGAAAACAATTTACCAAAAAAAGAAACTAAAAGGAGAGTTAAAAGAGTACGTCTGCACTTCATCTTTATGATAGCCTTGGAATATAGTGGGGCCCCTCACACAGATTTCACCCCGTGGATAGGGCTGATCCTCAGATGTGTAATTCATTTCTGGAACATCTACGAGCTTTACTTCTGAAACAGAAAAGAAATGGAGAATTTTAAAAGCACTATATCAATACAGTACATACTACAGGGAGAGAATAAAAGTTGCAACGAAAACATGTGAACAATCGTTTAAATGGTCATAGCAACCAGCTGCTTTTCTCAAAAGAAAGATCACATTAACCTTCCAAACATTTCCTTAGTTTTTAAGCCAGCCCGTCATAAGGTTACGAAAGTTGATTCAACGTGGCTTATTTTTTCTTTTTCCCCTTTTTGGGGTAGTTATTCATCCTTTCTCCCTCCAACTGAGGTATCTCATTTTGCATGGACTTCAGTACCAGTTGTTGTAAATTCTCAATGAGAGGGGGATTCTTTCAAAAAAAAGGGGATATCCTCAAGTGGCAAAGCCTCGCCGGCCGAAAGGTGT
>JAULJZ010088494.1:0-10203 GCA_032270985.1 Heliamphora pulchella
CAAACAGAAAATAAAGCAATCATAATCACACACGAGACGGAGATTTTTACGTGAAAAACTCTAAACTGGATAAAAATCACGAGACCACTCCGAGTCTAAAAAATCAAATACTATATTAAATGTTGATTACAAAGAAATCTTACAATCCCGACGTTACACCGACAACCAATGGTAGTAAACCTATCTTTGTCGAATCCACGTGCACCAACTCCTGTGTTTCATTGCCGCTGGAATCCACCACCGGACTTCAATGCTGACGAAATCCTTCACCAGACTCAACACATGAGAATTCTCTCAAGTGACTCTATGAACACGAATAGATTGTTGAATGTTTGAATTCTTGATGATTGACTTGATAGTGCGAAAGCTAAATATTTATCAAGCCGTAGATCAGCTTGCTGCGAGTATATAGAATAATGTAGGAGGCTTTCTGGCGGTTAGGGATTCCAAATATAATAATGAGGCACCAAATATGAAACATTAACTATCCTATTTATAACTACCTACCAAAATCCTAGTCCGATGATAGCAATTAAAAATTGTCTTAGCTGCTGATCGCTCGAGTGGTGAACTCTATGTTACAGCATTTTTTGTTGCAGAGTCTGAAATACTGAAAAGTGCAATGGATCGCTTGATGGACCACTCGAGCGATCTGACACCGCATGCTACTTTTTGATGATTTCTGCTTCTTTTGCGCGATCCTGCAATATTAAATCCAAAATTCGAACAAGACAAGTATCAAAATATTAATGAATAAAATAAATAATTTGAATAGAATGAATATAATTCGATGTAAAGTTCATATATAATGTGTTTGAAAAAATTTATACAGATGGGATATGATGCCTAAAGAAGCCTTATATCCTAAGAGATTTATGACGATGGGAGGGTGGTGTTTGATATTTCCTCCCATTAAACAGACAAATTAAAATTTGAAAAACTAAAAAAAAATAATAATTAAAAATATAACTTTGTTAGTTTGCTAATTTATGGAAGTAAAAAATATAACAAAATAAAAGCTAAATTAAAATTTTTTTGTTGGATTAGTTAAAGAATAAGTAATATCAACAAACATTCGAAGAGCATGAAATAGGAGAAATAACAAAAAAAAAAAAAGAAAAAAAACGTCAAGATTATCTTATTTTAATAGTTGAATTTTTAACACTTATATAGATGTTACATCAAATTGTTCTATCTTGTTAGCAATGGCAACTCCAGAAATTTTTATTAATAGGATTATTCAAAATTTTAATTTTTATTTATTCTATAAAATAATAAATTTTACACTAATTAATAATTAATTATATATTACCAGCATACTACAAATTAAATTATACGTATCAATTAATAAGTGGAATACACTTTTAAAATAATTATGTTGTTATTTTGACAAAAAAATATAAATATATAAATTTTTACAATTTTTTTTTATGAGAATTTATGTTTTAAAATTAGTACATAATAATTTAGTCATCAATAGTATCAAAATATCATTTTTAATATGTGCGATCAAACAATTATTTAATCAAATTACATAAATAACTTGGTATTCAACTCTACAAAACGGTTGTTAAGCTCTCAAAATTACATATTTATAATTGTAAAAAATAACTTAATTCAGTGTTTTATATTATTATGGGGTCAATTATATTATTTTACTGAAATTAATTATACACTAGCTAAAAAAAGTCTTATAATAAAAAATTTTATAAAAAAATTCATGAGATCAATTATATTATTTTAATAAAATTAATTATACACTAGCTAAAAAAAGTCTTATAATAAAATTTTTTTTAAAAAAATTCATAAGGTCAATTGACCCCACAATTTCTTTACTGGCGTCGCCCCTGCTTGTTAGATAGATAAGCATACATATGGACAGAAAAGTAGAACAAAAAAAAGAAATGAAAATTAAATTGGCAAATTTATATGAGAGTAGAAATAAAAATTATCTATTTTAATCATCTTTCTGCATATTAATATCCACTTATTTTCACAAAAAACAAAGATAGTATATGTAAATAACTAAAAGATTATATATCCATTGAATTTTATATCTACCATTATATCTAATAGTATTTTGTATCCGTCAATTTATTTTCAGACAATCAAACAAACCCTTGACATGATAACTCCCTCTATTAAGTCTTTTAATTTTGAGTTTGGCTCATGCCTTATGTTACATGAATTCGTCATTTTTTATGGAACACCTGTGTCAACACGACACGACATTACACTAGTATTGATACAAAAAAATATGTTAAGTGCGATTACTTTTTATCAAACACGGTCAAGATAGTAAAAAGTGAATACAATATTTCTACAATTAAATCTGTAACTTAAAGTTATCATGTGCAACAAAACTATTAAGAATAAAAATAAATATCTAATATGAAAAATAACTATGTATAAATCAATATATATTTGAAGAAATTGAAATATTACCTTAAAAATTACTACTCAACTCATTTTTTTCAGCATCCATGTACTCATATCTAATTTCTTAATACTTTTTAAACAAGTTCACGTATCTTTAATTTTGAGGCTATATGTATGTGATTCTTAAATACAAATTTTTTGAGGCTATATGTATGTGATTCTTAAATACAAATTTATACTCAGACAGTCGTACTCAAATCCGTATAATATAACCCATGACAAGTGGCATCATGGTAACCAAAAATGTAAAAATTTCTTCATCAAAAAATATTATATATATAAGGCCAAAATAAACAAAAATATATATAAATTAGCTCAAACATGGCCACAAAGAGCATAGCAACTCCATCCAATATACTAGTTTTTGAACGGGACTTTCAGCCAAATGTCTTAAAAAAAATAAGTTTTAACACGCAAGATTTATCAACAAAATTTTTAACGCGCGGGGTTCAATCGTATACAATACAGATAAATTTAACACAAACAAATAAATTTATATGTAATGTATACAGATAAATTTATTTGTCGTCTTATTTTATACAAGACAGTAAATTTATCTGTGTATTTTATACGTGTTTTAAAAAGACACGATATTCTTTATACAGATAAATTTATCTGTTTTCTTATTTATGCAAGACAGATAAATTTATCTGTGTACTTTATACGTGTTTTGCAAAAATACAGTATTTTTTCTGCAGATAAATTTATCTGTATACTTATTTATGCGAGACAGATAAATTTATTTGTGTGTTTTATACCTATTTTGAAAAGACACTATATTTTTTATACAGATAAATTTATTTATATATTTATTTATACAAGACAGATAAATTTATCTGTGCGCTTTATACATGTTTTAAAAATGTACAGATAAATTTATCTGTTCTAGGGTCCAACTGGATCTCGCGCGATAAAATTGAATCTCGAGCGTTAAAATTTTTTATAATGGATGAAAAATAAAATTGACGCTACTTTAAGAACTTATGACTAATTTTTCATTTTTGAATTGACCTCCATTGTGATAGAGATCAAGATAACCTGCAGACAAATACGAAAAACATTATCTAATTGAGACCAGGAAAATCACCTTTTTTTATGAGCAATTGCTAGTCAAATGGTTTATCAAAACCTGAAGATAATATTTATAAATCAAAATTAATTAATGATAATATTCAAATGGGTGGCTGAATTAGTTTTTGCCCAAGGAAAATACGAAATTAAGAGGACTGTTGATACACGCAAGAAACAGAAGAAGCACAGAAATGTTAAAAGAATGAGACAATCTGGAGACTAGTCTAATGATTGAAAATTCAACCAGAAACTACAAAATTTGAAAAGGGCCATTTCTGTGAAGTGCTATATATATGCATTTAAAACTCTCGGTTTCTCATCGTCTTCCCACCCAATTAATCTCTTAGAACTCTCGGTTTCTCATCGTCTTCCCACCCAATTAATCTCTTAAAAAACTCAGGTTTCTCGTCGTCTTCCCACCCAATTAGTCTTTATAGCCATGTCCAGCTCTTCTCCGATTCTCGTCTTGCACCTTGCATTGACTTGGCTACTGTTACTGTTACTGGGGGCCAAAAATGCATCACCCCAACCTGAAGAATACCAGACATACATCATCCACATGGACCGTTCACATAAACCGGCATCCTTCTCCACCGACGAGTTGTGGCACCGGTCCACTCTCAATTCACTTTCTTTTCCAACTGACGATGAGGAGAAGCTGCTCTACTCTTACAACCATGTCATGCATGGCTTCAGCACCAGGCTCACACCGTCTCAACTATCTGAACTTGAGAAATCCCCAGCTCATTGTACCACCTATCAGGAGTCCTTCGGCAAGCTCCTCACAACACACACACCTAAGTTCCTCGGCCTAAAAAGTAGAACCGGCTTATGGCCTGCTTCATCTTATGGAATGGATGTGATAATAGGAATACTTGACACAGGAGTTTGGCCGGAGAGTGAGAGTTTTGCCGACAAGGAGATGTCACCGGTGCCGGAGAGATGGAAGGGGGAGTGCGAGAATGGCACCGCTTTTAGTCCTTCTGCCTGCAACAGAAAGCTCATCGGTGCTCGGTCTTTTAGCAAAGGAATATTGCGGCGGGCAAAAAGATATCCAAGGAGAATGACTTTGACTCAGCAAGAGATTACGAAGGTCACGGCACCCACACCGCATCAACGGCAGCTGGTTCCCGGGTACTTGGTGCTAGTCACTTTGGGTATGCCAGAGGCACGGCCAAAGGAGTGGCACCGAGCGCACACGTTGCCATGTACAAGGTCATATGGGCAACTAGCACTTTGGAGACTGCAGCAAGCGATGTGCTCGCTGGTATGGACCAAGCAATTGCCGACGGGGTGGACATCATGTCTCTGTCTCTGGGCTTTCCACAAACACCTTATTTCAAGGATCTCATATCCATTGCATCCCTTTCAGCAATAGAGAAAGGGATTGTTGCCATCTGTTCTGCTGGAAACGATGGAAGTCCGAACACAACCTACAATGGATCACCCTGGATCACGACAGTCGGTGCCGGCACTGTTGATCGAAGTTTCATTGCAACACTGAGCCTTGGAAATGGGTTAACCATGAATGGAACTTCATATTTCCCAGAGAGTGTTTACATCACCAACGCACCTTTGTTTTACGGGGACACCAACCTAAGCAAAGCAATATGCAATGTTTCAACTCTGAATCCAAAAGAGGTTGCTGGAAAGGTAGTCCTATGTGATAGTAGCACCGCCATTGACGTTTCTGTACAGTTGGAGGAAGTTCAGAGAGCTGGTGGGTATGCGGGAATCTTCCTGGCCAACGCATTAACGGTAGATCCCCAAGGGTCTACCCTTCCTTCCAACTTTTCCATTCCTAGCCTGGTTCTGAAACCAGGTTTTGGGACTTCACTCAGACAGTATGTAACCAGGGAAAATAAACCGCCGTTAAAGAGCATGAAGTTCGTGATAACCAGTTTGGGCACGAGTCCAGCACCTCAAGTCGCCTATTTCTCTTCTAGAGGACCAGACCCGATCAATCCAGGCTTTCTAAAACCCGATATTATCACTCCAGGGATGGATATTCTGGCAGCAGTTGTACCCAACAAGCCGTATTTCAAGGTAGGCAATTATGAGTTGGCTTCAGACTATGCACTCAACAGAGGGACATCCACGGCAGCTCCCCACGTTGCAGGAGTTGCAGCACTACTAAAAGCTGTCCACCGCAATTGGAGCCCCGCAGCCATCCGATCAGCTATGATGACAACCGCATCTACACTTGACAATACAGGCAAAGCTTTGAAAGACCAATCGATGGGGTTACCTGCCACGCCTCTAGACTTTGGGGCCGGCCATATCAATCCCAACAAAGCCATGAACCCTGGCCTCATCTACGACATGGGTTTCCAAGATTATGTTGAGTACTTGTGCAGCCTTGGCTATAGTGAGAAGCAAATGAGCGCTGTCCTCAGAAGAAATAAGTGGAGTTGCAGCCAAAATCGGACCGACCTCAATTACCCCTCATTCGTTGCCATGTTTCCCAAAGGAAGCGACACCAAAACAACAAAAAACTTCAGCAGGGTTGTGACCAACGTGGGAGATGACACGGGGGTTTATCAAGCAGTTTTAGTCTTTCCCACTGGAATGAGTATCAAAGTAGAGCCAAGAACCCTGACCTTCACCCGTAAATATCAGAACCAAAGCTTTGTTGTGAGCATAAAGATTGAAACAGATGCACCCAATATACAGTACGGTTATCTCAAATGGATTGATCAGCATGGCAGCATAGTATCGATCCCCATTGTAGCCATTACTGGCTAATACATAAGACTAACTTGATGGCACAGCCATTGACTAGTCAAAAAGCAGTTATCCAATTTGAAAACCTCAAGTTAAGCTCAAAGGACCCAACACGAGTGAACAAGTCTTTTTAGTCCAATAAGTGTCATTAGTAGTTATTTTAATTATTATGAGTTATTTATGAGTTAATTGAGTTATTATTTAAAATATTTTATTATTTCTTTTTACGTTAGAATTTGTCTATAAATAAGATAGTTATCAATGTAATCAACAGTTTTGATCAATAATATTGAGTGTGTTTGAGATTCAGGACTATGCTTCCTTATGTATTCCCTCTCTCTCCTCTTTATTTTGGTTTGGCATCAATTGCTATTAAAGCATCATTTTGTCATAACCCTAAAATCATGTTTGGAGTGTGGGATTACAACATTGGGCTAGACTATTAGTCCAAAGAAATTCTTAATTCCATGTTTATTTACTAAAATAGTGGTGGGACTAATTATCCTGGATAACTCGCAATCCCATATATTGAGGGATAATTAGTCCAATGGGGGGGGGGATACATAATCCTAGAATAATAAGTCCCATGAATTAAATATAAAATTATTTATTTACCATCGTATATAAACTTCAAATTGACAACGCTAACCATATTCGTCTGCTCTCAGCCATCTACCACGCTTGACAGCCCTAACCTCAAATACCTACCGGCGGTATGTGGTTCAGGTTCCCGGGGTTCCGAGGGTCTGGGGGTTCGGGAATCCTGAGAGTTCACGGGTCTAGAACTCTGGGTTCCCGGGGTCCCAGGGGCCCGATGGTCTGGTGGTCTGGGGTCTTTGGTTCCCAATGGTCCGGGGTCTTCAGGTCCCAGGGGTTCGGGTCCCGAGGGTCCGGGGTCGTTAATAGTTATTTTAATTTATGAAAAGTTATTTATAAATTATTTAAATTATTATTTAGGATATTTTATCATTTCTTTTTATGTTAGAGTTTGTCAATAAATAAGATAGTTATCAATGTAATCATTAATTTTGGATAATAATATTGAGTGTGTTCGAGATTTAAGGTTGTGGCTCCTTATGTGTTCCATCTTTCCCGCTTTGTTGCACAAAGTGAGGGCAACAATAGCAGCGACAACGGGAGTGAGAGCAGAATCAGGTCCGGGGAAACAAAAACATATCAAAGAGTCTAAATTTGGAAGCACCTATTGGAGCATTTATATATTTTATATATTCTAATAAATACTTTTTTACTTAGTGGTACTATGTATTAAAATATGAATAAATATTATAAATTGGTGTTAAATATAAATTATTTTCTTGTATATATAAATAAATATTATATAAATATAAAGTACTAAAATACATTTGAGTTAATTTTATTATATAATCTTATTAATTCTATAGATTTTCTCTTTGTAATTTTTTTTTTTTTTGAATTTATATGTTTGAGAGGTTTCATCCTAATTGGAGTGAGATTATCATAAGATTTTTACTTTGGAGCGTGGAAGCGAAATTTATATGCAAATTCGCTATTCCAGTAGGAGGATCCTTAACTAAGCTCTCCCCTTATCTTTCTTTTGGCTCGACATCATAACTGCAATCCACATATAAATACCAGGAATAAGAAGTTCAACTCGGTTGTTTATCAATATATGGAAATATGTACTTTATTGCAAAAAATACAAACCTAAAGCAACATTATGTTTTGTTCTTATTAGTTAGTACTTAGTGGAACTCACAAACTATCCAATCAGTGCTACACATGTTATCACTTTCGGCCTGAATTTTCACTTTAAATGGCAATGCTCAGTTATATGTAAAGCTACCAAAAAGCCTTTTAAGGTATTTTAGGATCCAAAAATCCCTCTGTATCCCTAATGGTAACCATTGTTTTAAGCCACTCTACTAGCATCACCTAAAAGTTACGAAAATAAATTAGAATCAATGAAGAAAAGAAAGTGGAAATGAGACAGACAAAATAGCAGGGGAAAACAGTTCTTTAAAATGGTTTCAATATAGTTATAATGAACTCACCTTGTCGATCAAATACAATCCCGCAGCTATAATCCACAGGTCTACTCCCAGAATATATATCCATAAGAAAAATCCCAAAACAATACCTATCATTTGTCTCACCCTAGATGCCCGTATTAGCATATTCTAGAGAAAAATAACTACAAAACAGATCTGGTCGCCAATCCAATCCGTTTGGTCGAGTTAATGGAGGCCGATAACCCCAGATAATATATGAAAGTGGTTTATCTAACTGAAATGTTTACATAATTCCTCTTGGCCAAGCCAAAGACGGAACTTTTGGTTCCACTGCTTATCAAGCAAAATGTTACTTCACTTGATATCATCATGAACAACTTAGGCTCAAGCCCCTCATGATGATATGACAACATGTAATTGTATGGGTTATGCATACAACAGGGAATAGAAAAAGCAGAGCACGTATAAAAAAAATTAACTTTATTAAAAAATGATGTACCCCTTTGCCATTCCAAATATAATGTTCATACGAATATCCCACGTAAGTAAGCAGGCAACATGAAACTACTCTTCTAAGTTGCCACACTTATGTCTGGAAAGTGGGGTTTTTTAAAGTATTAAGAAAACCCGCTTTAAGCCGGACTACCAAAAATGGGGTTTTTTAAAGTATTAAGAAAACCCGCTTTAAGCCGAACTACCAAACAAGGGCATCCCAGAAACCCAAACAATTATATCAGTCCATCTATGACAGAAAGTTCACAATCAATTTATCACAAATTATCTTAAATATTTTAGGTTTCATTAATCATTTTGCCTACAACCAATGCAAAGCCATAATTCTACGCTAAAGAATGTTTGGGTTATAGTAAACCTTACGTAAAATCAATGAGAACCGAAAGGAGAAAGAAAAAAACAAGAACAAGAACACAATACACGATTTACGATTTACGTGGTTTATCCAATGAAGGCTACATCTAAATTCTACAGAGTTTCACTATGATAAAAATAATCAGAGATTCTATCGGAATTTCCCTAAGCTATAATATATATTGCTAGAGTTACAATATATATTGCTAGAGTTACAAGTTCGTACAAAATCCCAAAAGTACTTTCAAAATTTTCGCCTTGCGGGCATAGCCCCCAAACCCCCCCTTTGGACAGAAGTCACGACTCACGGCAACCCCCCGCCAACTCAATACGGAGTTGGATCCATAATCGCATGACTCGGTGCATCGTAATACTTTTGAGGCTCCAACACAACTTAACAAAAAAGAAATGAGGAACTAGTTCACTACTTGAGGAACTAGTTCACAACTTGACAAAGTACCTGTGAGCACCTTCTGCATAGTAACCCAGCAAACTCACCATGTTCTTATGCCAGGCGTGTCGAATTGCTTCAACTTCAGCTTTAAACTCTTCCCCTGCAAAAAAAAAAATGCAACCCCATCAGCCATTTTTTTCCACAACTTCGCAATGTCAAACCCCAATCTACATCGGACTATATATGCAAAACAGAAACTACTGATTCCCAAATTCCATATAATGAAGCAATTATATAATTGTGCTATAAGTACGATTATTTTTTAACACATCAATGAAGAGGGAAAAACACTCAGTTATATCAGATGCACAAAGTTGAACTGCCTGGATTACGAGGGTGTTCGTTGAAAAATATTTTTCAGATTTTAACTTATAGTTCAACAAAAAAATTGAACAAATTCAAACAAATGTACTTATAACTTTTGTGTGTATACTTTTGATTATAAATTAGCAAATATAAATTTTGCAATTTAAAACTAGAAATTTACAACAATAACGAACATTTGTAATTTCTGCGTGAAATCTTAATCATATCTTTCCAACTATGATCACCGAGCACCCTTTAAAACTGTTTGTGCAATTCCAGACATTGCACCTGTTATTGAGCAAATTCTTGACAGCCTCAAGAGTATTGTCAACCAAGAGAAAACCCATTCGT
>JAULJZ010088505.1:0-12375 GCA_032270985.1 Heliamphora pulchella
GAAGATCTGACTGGAGTTTCAACTCGAAATCAAGTCGTAGTTGAAGATTAGATCTACAAGAGGTATTCTTCTAAATTTACTTTGGTTGCACGGGTTTTATTTTGATCGTTCTTCACTAAAATTTTTATCTGGAGCCCGTTTCGGCGTTTTCCCGTCCAGTTAATTTTTACCGATTAATCGTTTTCAAAAATAATGATCTTGGCAGTATTGCCTCCAACAGAAAAGTCCTGAATAAATCGTCGGTAGTAACCAACGAGGCCAAGGAAACTATGGATCTCGAATACGTTCTTTGGTTGTCTCTACTCCATGAGTGCTTCAACCTTAGTTGGATCCACTACTATACCCTTATCGAATATGACGTGTCCTAGAAATCTCACTTGTTGGCTTTGGCATAGAGAGCTACACTTCCTTCAAGGTCTGCAAACTCGTTCTCAGGTGCTTCTCGTGCTCTTCTTTGGATCGGGAAGAGACCAAGATGTCGTCGATGAATACTACCACGAACTGGTCCAGGTACGGCTAAAAGAATCGGTTCATCAAGCTCATGCACACTCCAGGAGCATTGGTGAGGCCAAAAGGTGTGATTACAAACTCATAGTAGCCATATTAGGTTTTGAAAGCGGTCTTGGGTATATCTTTTTCCTTCACTCACAGCTGGTGATATTCGACTCTAAGGTTGATCTTTGGGAAGTGCGTTGATCCTCTGAGCTGGTCAAATAGAGTGTTGATTCTTGGTAAGGGATGCCGGCTCTTGATTGTCACTCGGTTCAACTATCTGTAATCGATGCACAATCGTAGAGTTCCATCATTCTTCTTGGCAAAGAGTGCTAGCGCTCCCCAGGGCAATGTGCTGAGAGGAATGAATCCTTTGTTGACTAGTTCCTCCTGTTGTTCCTTCATCTCTCTGAGTTCTACAGGTGCCATGTGGTGTGAGGCGATAGAGATGGAAGCAGTTCCTGGTTAGAGCTCGATAGAAAAGTCATTCTCTCGCCGTGGAGGCAAGCCTACGAGTTCCTCGGGAAAAACATCCTAATACTCGCAGACTACTCGTGGTAGTTCTACCTCGGACTACAGGTCGGTCCTGGCCAAAAGACAAGATACGAGGCTAGGGAGTGCATCGAGGTGTCGGGTTCAACGGTCGATCATCATTTAAGGGTCTCTCCGTTCACCCTGAATCCGTATTGGGGTTCCGTCTTCAGTGCAAGCTTCAATCCTCTTATGGTAGCAGCCTATCAAGGCTCGGTGAGAAAATAGCCAATCCATTCCCAAAATGATGTTGTAATCGGCTAAGTCCATATCCCTTAGTTCATAAGACATGCTATTATCGGCGATGCGTAATGTGCACGATCTGCATACGTAATCTACCCTCACTTGACTTCCTATTAGAGTGGCTATGCATAGGGCTTGTGATAACAGTTTTGGTTCTAAATGTAGAGATTTCATGCATGCGGTAAATATAAATGAGTGCGATGTGCCACAATAAAATAAAACTTTCACCAAGGTATTGAAAAGCACGAACATACTTTGGATCACCTGGTAGTCTTCGTCCTCCTCTTACCCCTGTATGGCAAAGACCTATCCCCCGTCATTGTTGTCATTACCATTCTGACCTTGCTGCTGTAAGGGTCCTCTAGTACCCTGATTGACGGCCCTAGCTGGCCTTCCACTCTGTGGCTGCTGGTTCATTGCCTGCCAGGCTATTGATTGGGAAAGCGTTGCCCTCCTTGCTGCTGCTGCGATTATTGATGGTACTACAGATGTGGTTGTTGCTGGTATTGCTGGTGTGGCTGTTGTTGGGCTCGAATCTGCCAAACTCCTTTTTTATCGCTCCTCTATTCTTGGGGACACTCTGATCTCCTGTGCCACTCTCGTTCACAACCAAAACAAATATAACCTTCTCCTGTTCGTTGTCCATTACCTCCACTAGCCTGGTGGTTCTTCTGATATAGTCCTGAGTTCGGGCGACTGCGATTAGTCTGGTGACGTACTAATCCTCCTCGTGAGGATCCTACCCTATCCTAGAAGTCCCTCCAGGAATTTCAAAGCTCTCACTCTAGAAGTAGAGTGGTGTCCACGACCTCTGCGTATATGGGTAGGCGCATGCCTATCAAGCATCCTCTATAGTAGGTTCCAAACCCCACTCGAAATATCAAGCTTGGGAAATCTCATCTAGAATGAGAGAGGTGGCATGTCGTCCTAACTCTTCGAAATGGGATATGTACTCGGATATAGTCTTCTATTTCTGCTTGAGCTCCAAAAACTTACGGATCATATCCTGCTTCAAAAAGTTTGGACAGTACTTCTAAAGAAAGTGCTCCTCAAGCTGCGCCATCGTGTTAACTTCCTTGGAGTTTCTGATGGAGTTCCACCAATGGTCAACTTCCCCTTCCAGTTGGTACGTGGCTAGGGCCACTCGATCAATCTCTCTGCGTACATCCATAGTATCTAGCATCTTCATGACCTGTCAGAGCCATCTCTCTACTTCCAAAGGGTTTGTCCCCCTTGAGAATGTCGGTGGTCGGAGTCCGCGGAACTCTAAAAACATGGCTATACATCCAGGAATAGCGGGGGGGAGGTGGTGTTGGTGTTGGGGCTGGCACTAGGTGATGTATAGTGTTGACTAGGTTGCAAATGATGTCACAGATGTCTTTGTTTCTGTCCTGCCTAGGTGGCTCTGGCTCCGGTACCTTCTCCTAACGTGGATGTCCTCTATTTTGGCTCATCTTAATTTTTAAAATTAACCAGAGGTTAATCGCTTATTTAACTTATAGTGATTTTTTTTAATAGTTTTGGGGATTTTAATTAAGTTTGTATGGGATTGGTTATTTTTAGTATACTGTTGTTGTTTTGTCATTATAAAGATGGTAGCAGAAATAGCATGCGTAAGAGTAGAATTAGAAATACAATGGAAATAAAATGCGCTGACATCATACATGAAAAGGGAACACATAACAGTCATATTACAGCGACCCGGTATGTTATTATTTTATTATTAACTATTTTAACGTAATTAAACATCGGGATAGTTAAATGGTGATTAATTTTGTGGTGTTCAAAAGTTTTAATTATGATAATTGAGTTTACTATAAATATATATAGGGTAATAAGTTAATGGTCTTGTTTAATAATATGTAACAAAGGTGTGTATGTGATAATGCGGAAGATCCTAGAAACAAAGAGAGAGAGAGAGAGAGAGAGAGAGAGAGAGATTAAACAAATCAACATATAACAATTTGATTTTTTTGTGGAATGATCTAGAAAACTTGAGGAAAAAAAAAAGGGACAAAGCAAGAATTAAAAAGGGACAAAACCCCTCACCCATCAGTGTCTAGTTCATCATCTTCTTTTTTTTTCTTTTCATCAACAGGGGATTTGGTCCTTCTAGGCACGATAATGGAAGATGCCAACTGAGATTCAAGTTTGGCACATTGAGGGCATTGCAATCGAGCCAACCAATTTCAATTTTAGAGGAAAACCAAACCTTATGTTTGGCGTCGTTGTAAATTTTCTTCTTTCCTAATTGTTTTCTTTTCTTCTTCGTTGGTTCTAAGGAAGAGCTGAGACAACAACTCCCCTTTTTCTTCATCTTCTAAGAGGCTAAAAGCACCAGGCAGGCCTTAAAGAAACCCCACCTAAGCTGCGCCTTCCCCATTTTCTTCTTCCTATTTTTCCCCAATTTCGGACATAGGGTGGAGCTTGAAGCTTCTATTCAAATTCTTTTAGAAATTAGTGGGTTAGACACCGAAATTGGAGGCTGTCAAGGATTAATCAACAGGAAGATTAACTGAAATCAATCTAGGAGGACCAAAGTTAGGGGTGGCCGAAACTCAAGGGTTTGGGGCTTTGCTGAGATTTGCAACTTTGAGGCTTTACAAGGTGTTAGAGGTTTTAAAAGGTAGGAATTAGACTAAATTTGGTAATTTGTGATGATTTGTGTTGATTCTCTCTATAGTCTACAAAAACCTAGTTCTATGATTAAGAAGTGAATAATTTATCTAAGTTTTGAATTAATTAACCTGAAACCTCTTGGCTGGCTAAGGGCCCATCTACCTCTGGTACTTTACTCTTAGATCTCTAATGGGTTCCTTTAGGTTGTCCTTTTTTATTTAAGGAACTAACTTTGGTATGGACTTATTTCTTACCTTCAGCGAGGTGCTCTAGACTCTATCATTTCCTTCCTTGAGTTGAGGAGTATGACTATATCTGAGAGACTGAGTTTACCTTGGTTGGGTTTTGGGATTTGCTCTTCACCTTAGTCAATTCTTTGGTTCTGTCTGGCTGACTTATGATTACTACATTTTGAGCTAGTTTTGGATTTTTTTAATTATGTGATGTGTCCTAACCGTGTGGGCTGTGGGCGGACTTGTAAGAAGGGTTTTTTTCCTATCCACGCGGGTTGTGCGTGGAATATGTTTTGTCGATAGGTTTTCCCCGGCTAAGAGCGGGGTTGGTTTTATTAGTTGAATATGTTTAGGACGTAGGCTCCTAGTGGTACTTATGTAATTTCCTAGAGTATGCCCCTTGTATTCATGTAATTTTTTCTTTTCTTTTATATTACAATTAATTACCCAAAAAAAAATTAACCTGAAACTTTGGGATTTGAGTGCTTGGAAGAAATTGGGGATAAATAAGGGTTAATTGAAGCCTTAACATTGATGTTGTAGTTGAATTAGTAGTTTCATCCTTTAAACCCAAAATTTGTTGGAAGCTTGAGTTTAAATTCATGAACCGATGGGTGAATTTATAACAAATCGATACTGTAATTAAATGGGGCCTTTGAATAGTTGTTGAAGACCTTAAACTTGGTGATTTGTAAAATGTGAACTAAATTGATGGTTGGATTAAATTTGAGAAGGATGATATATAAATTCATGTCTAAGTTAACTAAAAACTTTGATTATGCACTATGAGAGCTAAATAGTGAGTTGTGCTATTGAGAAATTGTGTATATGTGAACTCAAATCATGGAACTTAATGTAAGAATGGGACGTAGTCACATTTTATTATGGTATAATAATGTGAAATTGTGTAGTGGACTAACGAAGGGTAAAATTTGGAACTTAGGGTGTTTAAATTATATGAAACGTGATTGGAATGCTTTACTTCCAAGGAGGTCAAGCCAAAAAGGGGATACTATGAAATTTAAACTAAGTTTGAAGAATGGATAAACTTATTTCCATTAAGATAATAAAAATGAAAGTAAAGGAACCCAAAATTTTTGTTGGATTTTATTAAATTCATGGGGAAGGAACAAAGTCGTAAGTTTAGGGTCTTTTTTATTGGACGATGTTATATAAGGCTGATTGAAACGTGAAATTGGGTGGATATAAGAACAAATTGGTTGACATTGAGAGGTCTAACATAAGTCATGCATAATGGTAACTTGTGATTTGTTGAAGATATGAGAATTTAAGTAATTGTTACTTAATGAGACGCGAAAACACTTGTTATTTCTTAATTTGTGACTTGAAAGTTAACTCCTTGGTTATTTGAAAGATGAGAAAGTTAGTATGTGAAGATCCCAAGTTAAGCTAAAATAATGTAATAATTCATGAAAATCAAATGAGGTATTGATAAATGGAAACGTTGATGGGATTCTTGACTCATGCAGCTCGTTAGTATTAGATAAGTTGAATTGAAACTTTAATTGAAAGACTTTTGAAACTTTGTGACATTCTGCATACACCCCATGTTTACTTGCTAAAATTATTTCGTAAATGAGTTTGGTTATCAAAATTGGGTGAATATTGAAACTATGACAAAAGTGGAAATGAAGTAAAAATAAATTATTAATAAAGTGTGACATATGAGTATTAGACATTATGAAGTGAAAATGGAATCGAAATTAATGATTTTTGTATATAGACATGATTTCATGATCGTGAATCATGCGTGTAATTTTATTGAGAAACTTTGGAGAATCATGAAATTAGTTTGATTCATAGAATACTTAATGTGAATTATAATTGATGTTATAATTAAAGTTGGGTGAAGTATGTAACAACCCTGCTCGGACCCTAGTATTAGTGACGGATAATCCACGAGGTCATAGAGTACGAAAGAGGTTCAAAACCCTAACTCTAATCGAAAACCTTAAGTTCGGCCCGAAAAATCCAAAAAGGTCCAAAATTCAGGCAACAAAACCTTAGCACCCGGAGTGTCTCCCAACATTCTAATTGAAGTAAATATCATGAAATAATGAGTTAAAAATAAAAAATCTTCATAAATAGGGTAAAATGACAATTTTACCCCTAGTACAGTAAAAAGTCTTAAAAATTTAAATTTTGACATATGGATACCCTAAATCAAGGATTTAAGTACAATTAAGTAGTAAAGGACAAAATAACATCAAAAATAATAAAAATACCCCTTAGTGGCTATAACGACTCGCTACGTATTTATTTTATTCTTTTATATTTTCAGTAAGAGAAGAAGAAATTAAATTTGGGCGTAGGTGCCATAAAATTTTTGCTTAATTAACGATTGAATTAAGATATGTGAAAGTGAGATTAAGATACATGATGATAGATGATATTGATATGGGTGTGATAATAGAAAAATTCAAGTATTAAAATGGGAGCAAAGTTGGGAATTTGAATTGAATTTTAAGGAAATTTACAGAATTCTACTTCAGGGGTCACTGCTCGAGCGGTGAGGGTCTGCTCGAGCGGACTATCGGGATGTGTTTAGAATAATCCAGATGATTAGAGAATGTTTTGGGGGTTTTATAAATAGCAGCCAAGTGGGGACCCTCCCACACGTTTTCGCCCATCTCTTCTCCTCCTCTCCTCTTCTTCCTCTTTCTTCTTTCTCTTGAGAGAGAAACCCGAAAACCCATGGAAAACCCTAACTCTCCACTATGGAAATTGAAGCTTTGAAGCTAGATTGGGAGTGAGCAAGAGTGAAAATCAAGCTTTGAAGCAAGGAAATGGGAGACAGAGCATCAAGAAAGAAAGATCTATCAACATCCAAGCCTTAGGAGAGAGAAATTGGAAGAATTTCAAGCTTTTGTGCAAATCCGAGGTAGGATCTAGATTCTCTCATATGTTTGTGTTGATTTGAGTTGATAATTTGTTATATGAGTAAATTATAGTTGGTTTCATGCATGATTTGAAGGGTTAATAGAGTAATGTGTGAGTTGGGTTAGGTTTTCATAAAGAATTAAGTTTTTGAGAAAAGAATAACCTTGATTTGGTCAAATTTGTTGTATAAAAGAGTTCATGAGGCTTGAATCCAATGTTTTAATGGTGGAAATTGAGATTTGAGACTTGATTGATGAAGGATTAAGGGTTTTGAAGTTAGAATCTCAAAATAGGGGCAAATCTGGGGTTTTCTCCGGTGACAGCGCACTCGAGCGGAGCCCTGTCCGCTCGAGCGCTCAACTGGCAGAGAGTTGGGCGCTCGAGCGCCCGACGTCCGCTCGAGAGGACTAACTGCATAGGGTCAACTTGTTTTGATCATATCTCCCTCCTCCGGACTCCGAATGGGGTCGTTCTTGTATTCAAATCGAAGCCCCGGAAATTCTCTTTCCAACAAGACTACTCTCATAATAAAATTATTTTTGTAGAAAAAATTATGATTAAAATATTGAGGGTATGTCAAATTTTCTTAACCATTTTTTTGCCTGTTTTTGGCCAAATGTCTTGAAAAAGATTATTTTCATCATTGGTGGTCCTTTTTTTTTAAATCAAATTTCTTGTTCATTGGGCTATAGATGCACCTATGAAAAATCAATTTGGGTTGGGATGCATATGTCGGACCGTTTGGTTAAGCCTTACGAGGTAAACGAATTTTCTAGATTAAAGATGGTTTTGAGGAAACAAGTCTGGGTAATTGTGAGTCATGCGGTAACATGGTCATCCTTTAAAACCCTAAGCTTTGGAAGGAGAACATGAATTTCAATTAGTATATATCTACATGCGTATGATGGGTGCTTTCTATTTTCCTCACACGGCATGATTTCAAATGAATTCAAATTTGTGTCATTGGTGCTTTATGAAATTAATAAAGGAAATGTGAAATATGATTCATGAAAGATTATGCATTGGAGTTTATGCTGTATCTGATTTAAAAGAAGAAATTGAATATTGCAATCGAATGTAACTTGACAATGAAATGGGAATGTTGAAATTGAAATTGAAATGATAATATGTGAAAAAATTATTGGTGAGCAGAACCATTTTGGGTTGGACTCGCATGTGTGTTTTGCAATAAGAATAAGTTGGTTGTGTTGAGTTGGGCGAGAGGAACCCTTAAGGTTGGACTCGCGCGTATGTATTGTGATTTGAAATATCAAAATGGGTCGATTTGAGATCCAAGGGATCGTTTAAGGTTGGGCACGAGTTGCTCCACGGTGAAAAACTGGAAAACTGCACAGATTGGGTTCTCTGCCCGCCGGCTAGTGAATCGGGAAAGGACGTTATTCGTTCTCTGCCCACTGGCTGGTAAACTGGGAAGAGATGTTAGTCGTGTCGAGGTATAGACCGTCCCGTTACTCTATTGAGCTTGTGTGGCCGGGTTGATGGTAACGCTACGTGAGTCTATACGCTCGCTCGACGTCGGTGCCTACTTTTTACACCACAAGTTGGTGAAAGATGAGAAATATGTATGTGTTGCGTGCGTGCCTGGGTCATGTGTGCGTGTAGCGTTGAGAATTGTAATGCATTATGGAAAAAGGGGAAAATGATCATAATGAAATAGAAATCAGGAACGTGGGTTATTGAAACTAATAGGTAAAAGTGTTATTGTATATGTATCGGTTGCACCCATCACACCTCACAAATCATGCATTACATCTGAGTTAATCTATATCCTACGAGCTTCGGCTCACGTATGTTTACAAAACCATTTCAGATTTCGAGGACCAAGAGCGATACCAGGGCTAAGATTGCATTATGGGAAAGGCTAGAAGTTAGAAGAATAATTTTATATCTCTTGTATTTGTGTCACGTTTGTATATAAATTTGAGCGGATAAGTATAATGATTTTGTGGTTGTAAATAAACCCTTGGAGAATCACATACATTTATTTGAAATTGGATATGTATGAGAATTTAATTGTTCAGAGAAGGTTTTTATTTTGGGTTAGTTTCCAAAAATATCTTCAGATTATATTAAAATGGACTTGAATCGTTACAAATGGTATCAGAGCTCAAGGTACGAATACCTAGGAGCCGTGGGAAGTAGGGATGACCCTTAGTATGTCACTTGTTTGATGAGATTAGGCACCACTACACGGCATGAATTGTGTGCTTGCATGAATTTGTGATTGAATTATCTTGCGCGTGTTATGTGTTTATATAAGTATGGAGGGTTAAGTTGTGGGGTGATGTGACATGCCAAATGGCGTCTGATCAACTATTTTAGGGTTCAAAATAGAAAAGCGTTTGGCCAACATTCTTTCTATGAGAAATCTGAATTAGTTGCTTAGATTATCGTGTTGCTCTAAGGCTTTCCCTCGGTATGTGAACCTGTGTTGATGTGATGTGATTAGGTGGTGAATAATGTGTAGCTTGGCTTTAGGAGGATAGGTTGAGTTCGACCTAGTTGGGTGTTGTGATATTCTCGTGGAAGGGGTTATGAATGATGGTATGGATAGTGAGATTATGACCCGGTGGTTAGTAATGGTGGTGGGTGTAAGCTCGTGAGAGAAGCATCGATTGTTTGAAGTGTATTGTACCCATGTGCGTTGGGGTTGACCGTAGTTAGTGGCCCATTATGTGTTGTGCTACCCGAACAAGTATGATAGAGTGTTACCTCTTGGAGGTTGTTTATTGTGATTGGATATGAGGCGTGGTTTTAGGCGCATTGAGGATTATGTACGTCGTGAGCCATGCTATGTCTTAAGCCGTGTTGTGTCATGAGCCGTGTACCCCGAGATTGGGTATGAACGGAAGCATAGTGGACGGGAACATAGTGGATGAGAGCGTAATAATCTCCGGTGTAAAGTGTGTTAGAAAGTCTATGCGTAGGCACGTGTTTTGGAACACCCCTTACCTTGAGAAGCGTTGTTGGTGACCACAGTGGTATCTTGTGATTTTGAAGGTTAGATTGATAACCCTTATGTTTTCCTCCTAGCATGATGCTAAGTCGTGTTTCTTGATATGTGTACTAAAGATGTTATCAATGAGTTGGTTATCGAGTGATGTGCGTATACGTAAGATGAGATGTATGTCGATGGTAGTTGTAATGTGGTGAATGAAGATTCGAAGTCATTTGGTAAGTTTCACGGAGAAGAGTTTTGTAACTTGGGTCATTGTTCTCAAGAGTAAGAACTATGTGGAATATATAGTGTTTGGTAAGAATGTGAATGTGAGTGTGTGACGTTTGTGGGGCTTGTGATAGATGTTGTTGGTGTAGTTGATTTGGTTATCTTAGGATGTTGTATTTGTATGAGAAGATCACGTGAGTGGATGGTGTTGGTTGTGTGTGATCCGGCGTAAGATCTAAAGATGGTGATGTTGTTTTACCCTTACGGTTGAGTAATAGGGTGGTGCCATTCGGTCCGGAGTCAGTAGGCGAGGTCTATTTTGTTTGAGTCACTTTTACGCTCAGATAGCTGTGTGCTGGTGGTAGTCGTGTAGTGACATAAGAGATGGAGTGTTTTGTGATTTCTGGGGGTACCGGAGCCGTGAGCTAAAGACTATGGCGTGGATTTTGTTTACCCATTTGATTGTTACTTACCTATAAGAAATCAAGTTGATGTGCTGTAACCCTGTGAGGAGATGTCCTAAAATGAGGAGAGTATATATGGTGTTATGCCTTAGTAGTTAACCAATGAGAATCTTATGGACACGTGTGATGTACTGTTAGGATGTGAAGGCATGAACGATAGTTAATCTGCTTGTGAAGAGACCTAAGTGTAAGAATCTGGTGTGACGAGTGATATCCTCATTGTGAATGGTCAACTTTCTTTCAAACCAAGTGCGTAATGGTGGCCTTATGAGGTAGTGACGTGGAGCGAGGGCCTAAGTGCCGACTCATGATTTTCCTAGTGAGAGAGATGTATTAGGAATGGTTGACCAGTGTGATAGTTCGTTCTTGGTGGAAGAAAAATGTTGGGATCGTAAGAGTGTGGATTCATTTGCTCATAGTTCCTTGCAGAGCCCGTTTGAACCCGAGCGTATGGGTAATGTTTTTGGAGATGTAGTTTAGTTTGTATGAAATGGTGGTAGCTTTAGTTCAAGTCAGGTGAAGTCCCTAAGGGAGTTCAGTGGGTTTAAGGCCGATATGAGTATAATGCGAATGAAGTCTAAGAGTTGAGAGTTTAGTGTAGCGGATGGCTTGGATATCATGGTCGGGGTCGACAGTAGCCGTGTAGCCATGGGTAATGCAACCTCAAGGTGAGATTTATAGGGTTTCTTGGAAACCAAATATCAATGGGAGTCTCAGAGGAATTTTGTTCATGTTGTGATATGTGAATGTGTACCCTAGGAAATGGATACTGTCGGAATCGGGTGATTCCAGGGCTGAGTTCCTCGTGGGTTTTCTGGTTGGAATCTGTTTACTCAACCGTGTGAAGGTGAGTGTGTAGAGTTGCATTCCCTTAGAGATTGGATCGGTAGACTAGGAATGTTTATCTCTATTGACGAGGAAGTTCGTGTCGAGACATAGAATCTTTTGTACTGCTTAACCGAGCACTGTTAGCCGTGGCGTGTAGCTTGTTCTAGGTTGTGTGAGTATGATTGCATTTATAGTTCTTGGTAGAATGGGAATTTTGTTGGAACCTTGCCGCTGGAATATTCACATGCTGGGTTTGATAGGCTCTTGTGAGTCTGGAATTGTGTTATGATTGGAAGCTTTTGATTATACTGAATTCTTAAGGTGCGAAGAGTGGGTCGACCGTTTTAAGGGAAGATGCGTATGTATATGCAAATGTATATGGTTTTAGTGTGTATAAGTAAGTGATTATTAGTGAAGCATTTAATTTATGAGGTGTGCATAACCCTAGTGACTCACGAAGTTTAGGTAGCTACGTTAGTGTTGATGGCTGAAAGACTCAAATAATGTCGTACTAGTAGTGATATGGTTTTAAGTTTGTGGTAGTTGGTTAGCCGTAAGGGCATGGGTGATTTTTGGGGTAACACGTGTAACCCTTGTGAACAATGTCTGAGTTTGACGACATGTGTTTGGGTTGGAGAAGTAGTCCTCGGTACGCTTTGGAGTATAGCTGTGAGTTAGACTATAATACGACGAAGTCGAGAGGATCCTAGCAATGGTGAGACCTGTGATTCATAATGCTATGATTGAGAAGGTTTAACCTTCGGGAATGTGTATGTGACGTGAGACGGTGATCAATGAAGGAGTGGTTGACTCCAGTTCCAGTATTGATTTTGGGTAAGAATTGATGTTGAGTTAAACGATAAACTATCTTAGATTG
>JAULJZ010088516.1:0-12375 GCA_032270985.1 Heliamphora pulchella
TGTGTGCGATATCTGAAGGCTGAAACGAGGTCCTGAAGAGGCACGTGTTCATGGATTGCATGTATTGCATTTTGAGATGGATAGACCAATTTTCTTAAAAAATGTATTATCGGCCTACGGGAGTCGTAATACTGAAATCGTTTTCAGGGCTCTGATGAGTCGAAAGAAAAATGGTTTTTATCCTCGCTTTTCCTTGCATGTGAAAATAGTTTTCTGGCTCTGGTGAGTCGTGATCAAAAACTGTTTTCAAATTGGTTTAATAGCTTGAAAGAGAGTCGAAAATTGCATTTTGTTTCTCGAGCATGTTTAGCTTAAACTGCATATACTGTTTAGAATCTGCTGAGCTTTGGCTCACGGTGTGGGATTTATTTTTCTTCAGGTACTGGTCACGCTGGTTGATTAGGAGGTACTGGAGAGGTGGAAGAGCTATAGTCTTCCCTTTTTGTTCTTTTGTTACATGTATGTTATAACATGTTTTTCAGGCGTTGGTGCCGTGTAATGTTGCCGTTTGACGCTTATATACACTGCATGTATGGTTTACTTTGAGAGTGTTCCCCGGCTGGAGTTGTTGTTGGTTGTTTTCGAATGTTTCACGTGGCCCAGAGTTTGGAGCGTTACAACTTGGTATCAGAGCTCTGGGTTCGAATACCTAAGAGCCGTAGGAGGAGGGTGTATCCCATATGAGGTTAATTGCGTGTGCTTGATTGCATGTGTTTACACGCTTTGATAACATGATCATGTCAGCATGTTGGATATGTGAAAGATGTGTATATGTGAGCATGGGGGTTGAATCTTAGGAGTGACAGTCTTGCCTTTGGGCGTTTTGATTAACAAACTTGGGAGCCAAGTTAGAAACGCATTTAGCTGACGTGATTTCTAGCAGGGAGTCTGAGTAGGTTATCCAGATTGACGTGTCATTCTCGTTGGTTCTCCTCGGTATATGTGGAGTTATTTAGCATGAACCATGTGGCTATGTGATAGCATGCTAAGTGTTTAGTGTTTATGTTCATGCTATGTGATGCATCTTATGTATTGTTTTGCTTTCATATAGCCGTGATGTCTGCGAGACGAGGGCGAGGCCGTGGTCGTGGCCGTGGCCATGCTGGCCAAGGGGATATTCCTATCCCTGATGCTGGGGATGCTAATGCTCCCCAAGGACCGATGGATGCGACGGAGCTGTTACGTGTGCTGGTTGGTTCTATCCAGCAGCTTGCTAGGGGTGAGCCTGGTAGGAAGAGGGTGCTTGAGGCGAGAGCTACTGTGGCGATGTGGGAGTTCCAGCGTATGCATCCGCCTACCTTTGTAGGAGATCCTGATCCTCTTATGGCAACATAGTGGTTGGAGTTGACGACTCGGATCCTTGACACACTGCAGACTGTGGAGGATGAGTTGCGGGTTCCCTTTGCCACCTTTCAGCTGAGGGGTGATGCTCATCAGTGGTGGAGATATGCCAGGACTACAGTGGGGGCCACATGGGCAGCTTTTACACAAGTCTTCCTGGAGAGATATTTCCCAGCCTCGAGGAGGGACTTGTGCAGAGAGGAGTTCTATTCTCTTACCTAGGGGACCATGGACATCATGCAGTACGAGGCCAGGTTTACGAGCTTGCCTCAGTTTGCACCGGAGGTGGAGTGCACAGATGAGTTGCATTCGATGAGGTTTGAGCGGGGCTTGAGGCCGGCGATCAATTAGCGAGTGGCTGTGATGGGATATCGTGTGTTCAGATAGCTGGTGGAGGCAGCAGCGAGGGTTGAGAATGCTTTGGCTGAGACTCAAGCTTCGAGGGAGGCTAGGACATCACAAGGTGGTACAGAGGTACAGACAGCTGGACGCTCCAGCAAGAGGCAGAAGTCCTCTGGTTCAAGCTTCTACCCATCTGGACCACAGCAGTTTTCAGCAACATCACCATTTGTGGCTTCGTCTGGGAGGCCGGAGCAGAGAGAGTTGACCTGTTTCCGATGCAGGCAACCTGGACATCGTGCGGCGAATTGCTTACAGCCGAGGCCATTCCAGAGTTTGGCACTAGTGCAGCAGCAGGGGAGGGAGCCGCCAGTTTGTTATGGGTATGGACAGTCCGGACATATTCGTAGGAATTGTCCCCAGGGAGGCAGTGTGCCGAGTAGAGAGGACACACTAGTAGGTTCGTATGTGCCAGGTTCAGCTGCGTACCGATAGCGGCCTTCTACAGTTCAGATTTCCCGAACGACAGACAGGGGAACTTCAGTTCAGTCAGTGCGACAGCCGACAGTGCCGAGTATAGGTGGACATGACACAGTGGGATTACCCCGAGTGTATTCTCTTGCAGCTTGCAGTTCATCTAGGGCACCGGTCATGCCGCAAGGTGCTGATATGCCTTCAGCGAGCAGAGGTACCTTTCTGGGTTTGCAGTCTTTGGACCAGTTTCATATCGTATCTGTTTGGGAGTCAGTGATGGATTCCGTTGGCGATGTGCAGTGTTGAAGCGGCGGTTGGTGAGGTTGTGAGGTCTGGAGTGTTGTAGATTTCGTGTCTTGAGATAGTTGGCTATTGTCTAGGATGTCTGACCTTGTTTGACTATATCCTAGGAATGGTTTGGCTGACCATCTCGTGTGCCTGTGTCATTTGTGATCAACAGTTTGTTGTTTTGTCCTTGTGTTGAATTTCAGGGGCGAAATTCCTTTAAGGGGGGTAGAGTTGTGAGACCCTGACCCATTTTCTTTTTTCGGTGTTTTCGGACGCGCGTTTCGTGTTTTTTTTGCAGCATGTTTTTACTGCTTTTGATGCATGATCGGGCTTAGATATGCATGCGGGGTAGGTTCCCGGGGCCGTGGGCCATTGTGGCGCGATTCTCGAAAATTTTCAAAAAAAGATATTTTGGAGACCTATAAATATCTGGAGTTAGATATTTTCATAAAGATATTTTTCAAAACTTCTCCAGTAAGTTTTTCGTTTCTCTCTGCCTTCTCTCTAAGTTCTCGGGAGCCCGGGGCTCGATTTTCACCAATCCAACAGCGGATCCTTACTTTTTGCACGGTAGGCTACGCAACCATCAGGTCAGATTTCAATTCAGGCGAAACTCGATTTTGCTCGCGGTTCGAGGCGTCGAGTTTTGAACTCACCGAGGTAGGATTCTAGACCCTACTGCAGTATAAGGGTGCTATGGGTAAACATGCGTGTTTTAAACGGGTAGATTGCTGTAGATTTGCGTTTGTTTTAAAGTTGGATTTTTGGGTTTAAAACCTTGTTTTCGGCGATTTCTGTGGATGGAATCAGGTGTCGGGAGTTTCTTTTGAGGTCTCGGTGTTAGGCCTAGGCAAGTGGCGGTTCTCGGATGTTGATTTGGAGTTCGGAGGCTTCGAATCGAGGTTTGGATGTAGAAACCTGTAGCTCGGAATCAGGTTCCGCCGAGGTTCGGTTGATTGAACCATGGGGTTCAGTCGACTGAAGTTTGGATCTTGGGTTCGGTCGACTGGACCAAGGGGTTCGGTCGACTGGACCGAGTGTTTTGGCGTTTTGTGGTTCTCTAGTGGGGTGTTCGGTCGACTGGAGGTGGGGTTCGGTCGACTGAACCTCTGGGCTGTGTTTTGGTGGTTCTACGGTTGGGTTTTGATTTCCGATTGGTATCCTATGGTATTCGATTGATTAATTTATGGGAATTACTTGATTTAAATACCTGTGGATTCCTTTTGGGGTTTGGTCGGTTGTGTGGTGGTTTCGGGGGTCGTGTTGTGGCCTTAGGTGTGAGTTTGAATGTCGCCCTCGTGGGTGATGTGCATGGTAGATGCGGTTTGTTGGTGCACGGTTGGGTGCGTGGTTTGCTGTTGGGTTTGTGTTGCCGCGGGTGTGCGTCGTGGGTCTGTGATGGCCGTGTTGGGAGGGTTTGGGCTAGTGGTGGTTGTGTGGGTTGTCCTGTGAGTGGATGTCGGTTTGTTTCGATGGGTGGCGTCGTGATATATCGTTATACTTGGTTATGTGCATATTTATAACTGTTTATTTATGTACGGAATATGTAAGTGAATTGCATAAGGTGATATCGTTATGTGTAACGTTGTTTATGCTTTAAAACCTAGAGTTTTATATGCATGTGACGTGATTTGTGGAACGTCGTGTTGATACATGATTATATGCTTTAAATCCTAGTTTAGGTTTGCATATGTGTATGATATGAATTAGATGAATATGTGATCCAGTAGATGTAAATCCTGGTTGATGATGCACGTGTGCGTGTGTGGGTGTATGAGGTTGGCTGCGAAAGCCGGTGCACGAGGTAGGCTGCGAAAGCCGGTGTGTGCGATTGGGGGCTACGGTCCTTCGGTGAAAGTTCTTGAAGATGCATTAGTTGGGGCTGCGGTCCTACGGTGAAAGTCCGTGAAGATATGTGTTGCATGGGTTGCGTGCATGGGTGTGCGATATCTGACGGATTGAAACGAGATCCTGATGAGGCACGGGTGTGCGTGTGTGTGCGATATCTGAAGGCTGAAACAAGGTCCTAAAGAGGCACGTGTTCATGGATTGCATGTATTGCATTTTGAGATGGATAGACCAATTTTCTTAAAAAATGTATTATCGGCCTACGGGAGTCGTAATACTAAAATCGTTTTCAGGGCTCTGATGAGTCGAAAAAAAAAAATAATTTTTATCCTCGCTTTCCCTTGTATGTGAAAATAGTTTTCTGGCTCTGGTGAGTCGTAATCTAAAACTGTTTTCAAATTGGTTTAATGGCTTGAAAGAGAGTCGAAAAATGCATTTTGTTTATCGAGCATGTTTAGCTTAAACTGCATATGTTGTTTAGAATCTGCTGAGTTTTGGCACACGGTGTGGGATTTACTTTTCTTCAAGTACCGGTCACGCTGGTTGATTAGGAGGTACTGGAGAGGTGGAAGAGTTGTAGTCTTCCTTTTTTGTTCTTTTGTTACATGTATGTTATAACATATTTTTCGGGCGTTGATGCCGTGTAATGTTGCCGTTTGACATTTATATACACTGCATGTATGGTTTACTTTGAGAGTGTTCTCGGGCTAGAGTTGTTGTTGGTTGTTTTTGGATGTTTCACGTAACCCAGAGTTTGGGGCGTGACACGGTGAGTGGCAACGTACGACAACAGTCGGCGAGTTCGAACTTCGAAATCCAAGGGCGGAAGGGGCAACAGCGAGCAGCACCAGCGAGTTCGCTGCATCAGTTTTACTACTGTTCTTCACTTTTTTTTGTTATTTGAACAATTGATCTTCGAAGAGGTAAAAATGTTCTTTACTTCTTTTGTTTTACAGTTCTTTAGTTAATTACTTACTTCTTTTGTTATTTTTAATTCCTTTTTTATTTGGATTATGTGTTTATGCATTTTTGCATTTATTTTTTTATTTATATGAAAATGATTATTATATGATTTGAGTTTCACTATTGGGCATTAATAATTTTTTATGCTGATTTGCAGAAGCTATTTTTATTTTCTCACGTCTATTTTTTATTTATTTTTAATTTATAGAATTTTAGAAAGGAATGTCTCTTAAAAAGTATTTGTTTGAATATGAAAAAAGAAAAAAATAAAAAGTGAAAGAATTAATTTAATTTCAAGTGGGAGCTAATGAAATTTTTTTTTTGTTGTAATAAGAAAGAAACAGAGAATTCAAATTGTGTTGAAGAATTGGAGACTAAATAGATTGACAATGTAGTCTATTGAAAAAAAAATATGGTATATAAACTTAACTATGCAACATTAATTACTAATTTTGTAACCAAAAATTCCAAAAGAGAAGTATTTCAGTGATTATTGACTACAATTGGTTCACTTTTTTGTTTTGTTGTGATATTATTATTTTTGTTTTTTTTGTGTTATTTTGGTTGTAAATTAGATATTGGTGAAACATAAAATAACAAGACAATTTGTATCATTTTAAATTTTTATAATAATTTTTTCTTAAAATTTGCAAGTTTGAAAAATTATAGGGCCAGCTTTTATATATTTGCCTAGGGCCTCTAATTGTTTAGGGCCGGCCCTGTATATATGGGAGCTCTGTATTGTGATATTTCAAAATTTTTGTTGTGTCAGTATATATTGGAGCTCTTTATTGTAATGTTTCAACTATTTGTATGACTCTGGCATTCTGCGTGTGGAGGTTTTGGTAAGTTTGAAGTTCTGTTGGTTTTATATGAAAGAATACTATTCTGGGAGGTTTTCATGGTTTGATGACAAACATAGAAGCTTTATTTGTCTTATTACAAACTCCAAGATGGAAACTAAGTTTCATTTGATATATGTGAAAACTTTATATCCAATTCAAAAGCTTTAAGTTATTAAGTACAGAGATCTCTCATGCATATTAAGTGATCACCCATTATATTACCAAGTGATGTGAAATTGTTTTTTAAGACGCTTCACGTGCAATTGTTTTTGAGTTCACTAGCGTGTGAGCTAATTTTCATACTTTTGGAGTTGTATTATCGTGAAACCCTTTTTGATATGTCATTGTGGGGTGTGGGTTTTTGTTATTTCTTCTTTTTCTTAAAGTGAAATGAAATGTAATAAGACCCACTCTGATACCTTGTGGAAAATTTGTATTTAATCTAAAAGTTTAAGTTGTATCTAACCTAAATGTTTAAGTTATTAGAGGAGAGGTCTCTCATATATATATATATATATATATATATATATTTAGTGATCACACGTTGACATATATAAAGGCTATCTGTAAGCACAACAATCTGTTACTGAAATGCCGTGTCCGTAATTTTAAAGGGCCTTGTCACTTGCTTCTCACTCCCATTTACCCAGAAAAATAGGGAAAACAATAATTGATTAAAGTCAAAGTGATAATACCAAATCCATATGTAGTTGTTTATGCATATAGTTCTTACTTAGCCCTCTTTCTTTATTTCTTTATTTCTTTATTTCTTTTATTCTTTTTGGCTGAAGATGCCATTTCTTTGATTTTTGAGGTGCTTGTTATTCTCCCAGTTCCAATTATGGTATTTTGTCGCTCCTGTTATAGAATATTCATTCTCGAGTTCAGGTGATGATATTAAGATTGAGTTCTAGCAGCTGGCTTATTCTTCTGACTTCAAGTTTTTCTACACGGGTGTTATTTTTTTGTTTGGGAATGCATAGATGGAAAGGAAAGAAAACATCTCTTTGTACCGAGGGAGGCTAGACAAGACGCTGGCATCGCGTGATCTTGCCAATGAGGAAACTCTTAAGACCCTTGTTAAGAATCAAATGCTACGGTCATCGGAATGTGGAATTGAAGGTCAATTATCCTTAAATAGTCCTGTCACTGTTAATGTAGTGGTTTGGGTATAAGATAACTTCTATTAGTTGTGAAGGATATTTCACTTGTTAGACACATACTAATTTTAATTATGTGTTTGCAGAGTGTATTGACAATGTATTGGAAAAAAGAACTGAGGAAGTATCCAATTTTCTTCAAATGTTGAAGAGTGCTTCCCTAAGTGATGATGACGGCTCAAAAACTAAAGGGACATATCATAGTAGTTGGAAAGTACGCTGTCTTGTCTGAGTAATCTTCTCAATTACCCTATTTATTTTGTTGTTTCTATTTTAAGCCTTTCCTCTTAACGTGAAACAAATATGCTGAAAGATGAACTCAATATTTTGATTGGTATTTCTTTCTCTGTTTGTGACCAGGCTAACCCTTTGCTGTCTCTAAAGGTTTAGAACTTTGACAATTTTGCTTTGTTATCTACTTTAATGTTTAGTTTGTAGGTTTGATTTGGTATCCAATTGTTCCAAATTTGTACAACTTAAGGTTCTGAAGAACTTGATTAATTTAAATTAATAAAGAGCATATATCTTCATTTTTCATTGTGGTTTTGGAGAGAGAACTGAGACACTGTTATCAATGAAGTTATCTTACTTTTGTTGGCAGGTCAAACAGGATACTAAAGAGTATCGTGTCACTCTAGAGGTATTACCTTTTGAATAAATGACTAGCTTTTTTTTTTTTTCCTGATAGAATCAATAGTCCTTTGGCATTTCTTTTAAGAGGAAGGAAAAATTTTGTAGAATAATAGTAATTGTATTGAGTATTGGATGGGACTGAAAGAAAAAAATATATTGATGTGAAAATAGTAGTCATTAATTAGTTTGCATTATAATTGTAAGTTAAAATTCAGGATGTGCCTGAGTATAGATTATTGTTTGAATTTAACAGGTTTTCAAAAGTTTGGGATAGTCCGAAAAATAGAAAAAATTTTGCCAAAATTTATAAGTTTTATATTTAGATTATTTTATAAATCTAGGAGTTATTTCTTTTATAAATCTAGGAGTTATTCCTTTTGAACAACTTGCTTGCTATTTTTTTTGTTCCTTGCTAATTCTATCTTGTGAATTATAATGACCTGTAGATTCTAGAATATGGCTAGCATTGTTCTTCTCAACACTGGTTCAAGTGATGAATTTGTTGAAATTGCTGCTCCTTTCTTTAGCAAGAATTCTCTCCCAGTTTGTATTGTGACAAATTTTAAATTATTAGGCATTTTTTTAAAATTTGGTACAATTGATCAAAAGATTATTGGATGAGATTTAATGAATTCTTTCACTACAGTCATGGTAAATTGTTTTGTTGTCTTGTATTTGAAACTTGGAGTTCATTCTCTTTAAATGCATTTTTATGCTTTGTGGATATGATAGAACTAAATATGTAGAAACTTAGATTTGAAGCTAGCTAGAATTGGTGAGTCGAAAATTGTATTAGTTGACAGGGTTATCATAGGTGAAACAAGACTCGAAATAACATTAGGTGCGCACTAGTGCGCAGTAGTTATTTTTAATCACGCTTTTCAATTTTTATCATGCACAAAAAGTGTGATGGATAATGCGAAACCGACTTAACAATCACACTAATTTTATTTTTAATCACGCTTTGATTATTTTTATTCACACTTTCCGTTATTTTTAATCACACTTTTCAGCTTTTTATCACGTACAAAAAGTGTGATTGATAATACAAAATCGAGATTTTAAAGTTTTAACAATCACACTAATTCTATTTTTAATCACATTTTTTAATGTTTTTAATCACCTGCAAAAAGCGTGATGGAAAGTCTTGACTTTAGATTACACCCACATATACCATGCTTGGAAAAGTGTAATTATAACCTTATAATCACACTTTTAAAGCGTGATATTTCAACTGTTTTGTAGTACTGCGAATATTAATTATTGACGAAATCCACGTCTCGATTGTTCGGGATTGACGATACCCCCTTAAGGAAGCTTATAAGTTTTGACTGAGCCAAACCCTGCAGATGTATTTAATTATCCAACAGTCAAATAAGTTAAGCAGAAGGGTTTAAAGAATTTAAAAAATGACGATTAAATTAAATTGTCAGTAATTAAATTTAATTGGCGGGTATCGAAAATTTTAACGTGAGGAGATGAGTTAAGAATTTAATAACAGAAGTTCAATACAAATTGATTTTGTGATTATAACTAAAAGTGTAGTTATAGTTCTTTAGTGGTATGAACTGTAATTTAGTATTTTATAAAAATTATAAAAACTGCTAAGAGGTTTTCATATTTGGTATCTAGGTCACACTAGAAATCTATATTATAATTATTTCACAGGTCCCTGCTGTACCCTTATAAATATGCGGGTAGGTTGAACCAAGTTTATAAGTTGTCTTTCAAGACTAAGGTTGTCCAAGTTCTGCCAGTTTCAATTTTTAAAGGATCGTAACCCACACTACATTCGAAAATTGCATCGAGGATATAGTAGAAGGTCTGACTAGAGTTTCAACTCAGGAAATCAAAATTCGTAGTTGAAGAATCGACCAAAGGTATTCATCTGAATTAACTATGGTGGCACAGGTTTTTATTTTGATCGTTCGACATCAAAAAGTTTTTATCTGGAACCTATTTCGGTGATTGTCTGTCCAATTTTATTTTTTTTAAAAATCGTTTACAAATCAATGATCTTGATAGTTTACCTCCAACAAATACTTACCCTGCGAGCTCATTTTTGTATCGTGAGTTGCTAACAGGTTCTTGGCAAGGATGATAGCAAGAAAGGGAAGTGCTATCAAAAATTTTCTGTAGGAAAAGGGTTGCAGCCATGAGAAAAAATCTCGCGGCCATGTTGTTTGAAAGTGGCGGCCATGAAAAAGCTTTTTGGTGCAAAAATAGAGTTGATTCTGTGGTCCTCTCTCCTTTTGGGCTCTATAAAAGGGGACCCATTGGTTCAGATACCACTGCCTGAGATATTCTATATTCTCTTTGTCTTTCCATGGTTTGTTCTTTCAACAACTCCCTCTTATCGTGGATGGACGAGTTCTCCTTAGTCGAGAGTAAGAACTTCATCAACTTTGGCATGGATGCACTATTCTCTTTGAAGATCATGAGAATTGACTAGCCTCTTCTGAGAGGGGCTATCCAGCTTTGGGATCCCGACGTGCATGTGTTTTGTTTCGAATATGAAGAGCTTTAACCCACGGTGTAAGACTTTTTCGCTAGTCTTGAGATTTCATCGTGAGACGGAGTCATAGTTCCTACTCCATTTTCAAATCCCATGGACTGATTGATGTAGCTTTGTGGCTACCTAAGCGTGAGGCGTCACTTATGGAGTTCTTAATGTGGCTAATCATTGGCCGATTTCGACCCCTTCAGCTCTAGCGTCGTTATGCTCTTTGTATTTGTTTACTGGTCTATTTTCTTCCAGGGTCTTCTAATCGACTGGCTAGCTCTTATTTGGTAGATATAGCTTATCAGATTCACGAGTGCCGAGATCCCGTTCCACTAGTCCTTGCTGAGACATTTCTCAGGCTTGATGTGGCCAATACAGAGGCTGCCTCTTATTTCGAGGGCAGTGCTTTACTGCTACAGGTATTCACTCAACTCTTCTTTTTTTGTATTTCTCTCTATCTTTCCACTCAGCCTTCCTTCATCTGTATTTCATTCTATCCTTTTCCACTCAGCTCTCCTTCTTCTGTACTTTTTTCTATCTTTTTCCACTCAGCTCTTCTTTTTCTATATTTCTCTGTATCATTTTTTTACTCAACTCTACTTTTTCTATATTTCTCTCTGTTTTTTCCCATTCAGCTCTCCTTTTTTGTATTTCTCTCTATTTTTCTGCTTAGCTCTCCTTTTTCTTTATTTCTCTCAGGTTTGGTTGATAGAGAAGGTGAATCTACTGGAGAAACCCATGTTTGATAACTATAGCATTAAATTATTCGTCCATCGTCGAGCTTATCGCCACTACTCCACTGAAGCAACTTGGAAGGACTAGGGAGGACATTTCCTAGCAATGTCCCTGGTTAAAGATTTCCCGTATGACTGCTTCCACCTTAGATCACCCCGGGGTCTTGTTGATTGGCTTGAAGTTGGCTACTCTCAATCATCCATACCGCATTCTTCGTGAGCTTGGGAACACTCAGACTAGGCCTGATGCTGTTGTGAGCCATCTATACAGCTCTCCTCATTGAGCTCCCATCTTAGGCCAGTAACGGAAGGCTTGGTCTTCTCGACTGATGATACCAATTGGTAGCGAGTTTGATGGCGAGCTTTTTAGGGATTATGAAGGTTGGCTGCGGAAAGAGCTAGAGCGTGGTGCAAAGCAAGGAGGAGACACAAAAAGAACAAAAAATGGACTTTTCTTTGTTGTGCCCCAATATCTTAACGCTTTCCTTTTAGTATTTTAGGAAAAAGATGAGGACTTGTGAGCCTCCCTTGTTTTTAGAATCATACTGAATCAATAAAATTTATTAATGAAAGTTTTTCTGTCACGCCCCAAACTCCGGGTCATGCGAAAAGCCACAGAACAACCACCAAAACCGCCCAACACCACGGATGAAAAACCATAAAGCTAATACAAGGCCAAAACCTTTTGTAAAACGCACTACCGAGAGTTTATTTAATTTAAAAGCGTAGCCAAGAGACTACAATTACAGCCCATAAGCCAAGCCTTTAAAAACAAAATACATGTTTTGACTAACGAAAATCTTTTCGTTTTAAAAGAAGCTTAGGCCGTTCTAAAATTTACTTCGAAGCACCAAAATTTATATGAAGTAGAAATCATTTGAAAATTCATTTTGTAACCGTTGAACCCAACAACGAAAAACGTAGTAAGAAACTATGAAAAATAACAATCAATCCATGGTTCTCTCGAAAGCATTAAAACATGCATACATCCGTAGGAATTTTATATGATTTACAACATGTTATCTCTAAACATGAAGCATATACAAAAAGGTATAAACTACCTAACAAAACAAGACAACAGGGTCTTGTCATCAGCCACCTCCGGGTACCACCGGGTCAACCTACAGGACCACGCTTACCTGAAAAAGATTTTACAACAAAATTCCACACCGTGAGCCGAAGCCCAATAGAAACAGACTATAAAGCTATAAAGCAGGTTATGCAATCATAAGCATACAAGCTCAACC
>JAULJZ010088527.1:0-12375 GCA_032270985.1 Heliamphora pulchella
GTCGAACATTAAATTCTTATAAAATGTGTGCTCTCTCTCCCCTCTTAACACCTTTTGAAATGGGTGGTTTAGATTACTCTATTAAAAAATAGGCTATATCTTTTTTTTTGAACACCAAAACAAAGCCTTATTGGCACAATGTTGATACCAATAAGGATATATTATTAAGAAGTTTTAGACTAATGTATTTACATTGGCTTTGTATCGACCACCGGGGGTAATAAGTGAGCGTTGCAAATAGTTATTTTCGTCGGGAATTGCTGTTGCTAAAAACATTTACGTCGGGAAAATGATTTTTTGCGACGATAAAAAAAAGTATCGAAAAAACTTTGAAAATTGTTACTACTTTCATCTGAAACTTTGCCATTTGAAAAAAGTACTATTTGTGTCATGGCCTCTATAGTCTCAAATACTCGTTCAATACTAAAAAAATAGTTATTTGCAATGGTTTTTTTGATCACAAATAACTACCTTATTAAAAAATAGATAATGACATTTTTCTAAAATTTTGACTCTAACAAAAATATCCAAACATCAATAAATTATGTAGGGGCTTGGTTCCTTTTTATTTTGAAACGGCTAATTAAAACATGTCTTGGCGTGTGCGGTGGAATACGGTTAATTGTTTGGTTTTGGGTAAGGGTTAAAATTCGATCATTGTTATGATTGTTGACGAGGATTTCGAGTTTGGGTACGCATGAAAAGTAATTATGGTGGGTCGATTGAATGAGCCTTGAGGCGACTAGATGAACATTTGGGTTTCTGTGTGCTTTTTCTTTCGTTGGTGTGCTATCCCGCGAGGGACTGCTCGAGCGGTTCTAATATTGATCGAGTGGTTTTTGACAGAGAGGTGTATAAGTTGCAAATTTAAGGCATTTTTTCTCATTATCTCCTTTCCTCTCTCTCTCTCTCTCTCTAAACCTAGGAAGAAGACCTAGGATTTGGTCTTGGTGACCCTTGGAGCCTTCGTTGCCCCTTTGGAGTGGATTCCTTGCCTCCCTCCTGAGTGAACAACTGTTAGAGAACAAAGATGCGCGTTGGAAGCTCCTCTTTGGCCACATGATAAGAGATTTGGTGGATTGAAATTTGCTAGGGTTGGATTCTAGTGGCTTGAGTGTAAAAAAATGTAGGATCTATGACTACTCATAAACATTGTTGGATATGAGTCAATTATTTTGAATTTATGCATGAAATCTAGATGAATCTATGTTTTTGAAACCTTAGGTTAGGATTTAATGTTAAAAAATGTTAAATCTTTAATTTGTGGATAAGTTAAGGTGGTTTTACCTGCTATTTTTGTTGGACTTGGTTAGGTTTGAAAGATGAGAAATTAGGGTTTGGTTTTCTTTGGGTTAATTCTTGAAAAATTGGGGGTCTTGAATTAATGAATTCAATAGTGAAAGTGGTTAATGATTTGGTAAATCTTGGGTGGTGGGAGACTATTTACATGTATAAAATTTATGGATTTGATAATATATGGAAATATAGAATGATGAATTGGGATTTTGAGTAAACCAAACGAATGTAATGGGTTTTTGGGAACTACAAGGCGTTGGTTGGGGCTTTAAGCTAATTAAAACCAACTTTGTGAAATATATGAGATTGTGTAAATGTGAAGAACCATGGGATGTTTTGGTGGGTTTTTGAGTTGATAAAACCTGAATGTAAAACGTATGAGATATTGGTGATTATTAATGATTTTAACCCTTGCGTGTATTGGGTGTTGACTAGAGAAACCATGTTTGGGTTGGACGCGCGTTTGAAATGTTGAAAATGATGATGTGAATGAACCGACTTGGGATCCGCGGATCGTGATTATGAGCTAGTTTAGCTCCTCGGTGAAAGACCGAAAAACTGTGCAGATTGGGCATTGTGGCCTCCGCTAATAATCGGGAATAGATGTTAGTTGTGGCGGGGTATAGAACACATTTTCCACTTGGCAGGCCTCATGTGGCCCCGTCGGTAGTGGCCATGTATGGGTCTATAAGCTCGTCCAGCATCGGTTCTTAGAACTTAAATCATGAACATAATTGGGTTAGATACTTGTCCTACAGTAAAAGATCGTAAAAGTGTACGTAATTGGGTTAGATACTCTTCCCACAGTAA
This sequence comes from Heliamphora pulchella, assembly GCA_032270985.1. Classification (NCBI taxonomy): domain Eukaryota; kingdom Viridiplantae; phylum Streptophyta; class Magnoliopsida; order Ericales; family Sarraceniaceae; genus Heliamphora; species Heliamphora pulchella. The sequence goes on from JAULJZ010088527.1 coordinate 2,107, forward strand.
AAGATCGTAAAAGAGTACATGAATTGAACTGGTTGAGAATGCAAAGTATTGAAGGATGCGTGTGTGTGCGTGCATGTGTGTGTGTGTGCGGTCGTTTAAGGACTTAAAATGATTAAAAAATTGATAAGGAAATGGAAGGATAAAACTATAATTTTGGGCATGAAAACCCGGTTATGTGAATAAAGGTGTGTTAAAACTGGGATTGGTTATCAGATAAAACTTTGCTGTGCATTTCACATGACCATCCTCGCATGTCATGCATTTGTTCATTTTTAGTCTATTTCCAATGAGTCTCGGCTTATGTTGTCTAAACCATTTTAGGTGATAGCAAGAAGACGGCAATGGACTAAGGGTTTTGGTCGTGGGACCCTTTTTGTAGTTGATAGAATTACATGTTTATTCGTATCATTTTTTGAGAATTAAAATTTGTAAATGTAATTCCTTTTAAACACCTTGGGTGGTTGTTTTTCGGTTGGTGTAACCCTTGTTGCAAGGCCATAAGGTCATAAACTCATATTTTGTATGAATGAGAGGATGTTTGTTACCGTTTGAACGTTGTATGATGGGTAAATGTTGACTTCTCAGAGTTTAGGAATGCTTAGAGATGGTTTCCTACTTTCGTGATTTTATATCTATAAAACAAATGGTAAAATGCTTTTTTTTTACAAATGTTTTGATGTGGGAAATCAAGTGTTGGAACTAAGTTTGAGGAAGGTGTCTAGAGCTGGACCGCTCGATGGACTACTCGTGTGGTCTATCTAGCGGTGATGAGTGCCTCTCGATTTCTCTATTGTAGGTCAAAAATGCTGCAACTGGTGACAAACCACTCTAGCAGTCTTTTAACTGATCGAGCGGTCTGGCTAGTTGGGCAATTTTTCATCTTTTGTTTTAACGTTTACTTTTCAAAGGAGTGTTTGCCCAGGGTTTTAATCCTTCTTTATGTGCCTTTTTACTTCAAATCGTGGTTTAGTTTTGCTAAAAAAATTTTCTTTTTGGGCGTTTCTCTTGTGAATCGTTTGGGTTTCTATGGTTACAAAATCAGGGCATTACAGATTGGCATCAGAGCTCTAGGTTCGAATACCTAGGAGTCGTGGGAGTGGTTGATCCATCGTGTGAGAACTTGCAATGGTGTGTGACATTCATGTGTTGGTGTGTTTGCATGGAATATCATTGAAGTGACTTGACATTCGCATTCTATGTGGTATTTGGGTATAGAGGTTGGACTCTTAGGATGACGTGTTTTTCCCTTGGGCGATCGATCAACTAGTTTGAGGTTCGAGTTAGAAAAGCATTTGGCCGACATCTATTCTAACTAGAGATCCAAACGAGTTACCCGGATTGATGCGTCATTCCGATTAGTTCTCCTCGTTATGTGTTGTATGAAGTGTGTTGATGCGATGATTTATGCTATGCAGTATCATGATGAGGGATAGTGTTGTCTATGAGAGACGAGTGGGTTTAAACCTTGTTATTGATATCTCTCCTTATCCTTTCTTATATAGAGTGAGGTTTTCGACAAGAGGTAGAGGCCAAGGTCATGGCCAAGCTCGTATGTTCACCTAGGTTTCTGGAGAAGGGGACATGTATGCCCTGTAGGGGAGAGTAGGCAGTGTTGATGTACTCCAAGAGATACTTAAGACGATGTGGGCTTTAATAGAGGCAACTATGGAAGGAGCAAGAGCTCCTGAACCGAGGTCTACGACGGCATTAAGGGAGTTTCGATGGATGGATCCTTCAACCTTCTCAGGGAAGTTTGATTCCAAAGCTGTTTCCGAATGGTTACAGGTAACCACTAATATTTTCAACACGTTGGGAATTATGGAGGATGAGCTGAGGGTAAGGCTCGCGACGTTCTAACTTTGGGAAGACGCGGGGGAGTGGTGGGAGTCTACTAAGGCGACTGTGGTGAGTACGTGGGCTATTTTTTCTATGGTTTTATCGGAGGAGTAACTTTCAGGATCTTTGAGGGGAACTCGTTAGGAGGAGTTTCTTTCCCTCATCTAGGGGAACTTATCAGTAATCTAATACGAGGCCAGGTTTACCGAGTTGTGATAGTTTACACCAGAGATGGTGGCAACTGAGGAGTTACGCACCGAACAATTTGAGCGGGGTCTTCGACCCTCTATCAAAGACGGGATTGCGGTTCTTGAAATTCGGGTTTACAAGGAGTTAGTACAGGCCACCATTAGAGTCGATAGTGCACTGACAGAGAGTCGTATGATAAGGGAGAGGAAATCACAATTGGAAGACACGAGGGCGCAGTCAAGTGGGTGTCAGTTCAAGAAGCAGAGGTACAGGGGCCCTAATCTTTATTCCATAGAGTCCCAACAGCAGCCACGTTCGGCACCTTCACCTTTTATTGCTTCACCGGTATATTTCGAGCGTCGAATGATGTTTTGCTTTAGTTGCAGATAGTCGGGGCACCGCGCCAGGGAGTGCCCACAGAGGGAGAGGCAGCAGAGTCAAACCAAGGAGAAGGCTTCATTTTCTTGTTTTCAGTGTTGCTAGGAGGGCCACATGCATTGGGACTACCCTCAGAAAGGGAATGTTAAGGGTGCTTGAAGAGCACTTTCGGGGCTTACATCTTAGGGACGAGTGTATTCCCACGCAGAGCCTAGTGCTTCGGTGGCACCTGTCGTACCGGATACCATAGCTTGCCCTTCGATCATCCGAGGTACGTTGTTAGTGTACCGTTTATGGACCAATGTTCATGCCGATGCTAGAGTATTGCACACATTTTTGCATTTGCATTGGGACTAGTGGTAGTTGTTTTGGATATCACTTTTTGTATAGAGACACCGCTTGGTGGGGCTATCGTGATGAGACGCGTTTGTAGGGCACGTGAGTTGGAGATTTAAGAATAGTCTGTTCTGTAAGAGGGAGAGCTAACTTATGGGGGTTCATCCTGTTCTAACTTCCTGAACCTATCGGAGCTTGGGCACCAAGGTCCTTTGGTCGACTCTTTATTTTTCCTTATGTGGGAGATAGCGATCTCCATAAGCCTGGTGGACCTAGCGTGGCCCTTTTTGTTATGTCCTGTGAACCTATTCCACTGTGGTCGTGGGAGTTTAGAACTACATCCTCGTAGCCTCTTGATGAAAGTTTGTTCACTCTACCTAATGAGCACGAATGCTCGGGTTGTGTACCTTAGAGATATCTGGTTGGTGTTGGGTTGTGTTATCTTTAACTCCTGACAAGGTGAGACCCTTGTTGAAGTTCATGTGGTCGTGTTGATTCGCATAGCGAGTCCCGGTGGTCCTAGAGTGGACTTGGTTGGTGCCCAATTCGGTATTTCAAGTTGTTCTGTCGTCTTGGAGTGAGTGTGTCTGGACTACTCCTTTGGGTAAGAGAATAGGCCCTGTTATAAATAACCTGGAGATGTGAAAATGTAGTGTAGGCGTAAGTTACGAAGAGTTTAAGTTCAAAGATCCTACGTGAGTGTGGCCCTTTAGGGTCAGCCCATTTGCCTAGGATGAAGCTTGGAAATCTTGTGGTGTAGGAAAGCAGTTCTTTGTGAAGATGCTTAAGGTCTACCGTTGAAGAATTTGAGAGAGGTTATTATCCCGTTAGTCTTGGTGAGATTGAGCGATAGCTTTGGTTGTATGATCGATGGGAGTATGTTGAAGTGTTATGTGATTGAGCGTAAGCGTTGGAGAGGCGAGGAGATAGTGTGCGGAACGTGTTGTAGAGTTTTATTATGGTCGACCTTGGATGGTTTTGGTTAAGGCTTTTTGCTCTTATCCGTTGGGTGAATATATTTTGTGTTAAGACCGGTTGATTTCCTGTTGTCATACTTGGGTGGTCGACGGTTCTTTGTTCTGAATGGACGGCCTTGTGATGGCGTAAAGGAATACATGCACCTTATTGTCTCCTCGACCTTTCTACGTGAACCCATGCTATTTCTCTGATCTCTTTGAGTGACCCCTTCCTTTTGGGTGTCACTGGGTCTTATACTAATATGAGTCCTTTGATTTGTTCACATGCCTACGCAGTGTTGTTTCCGCTCTGGTGGCTTGATCTCTATGTGATCCTTGTTTGGCTTAGAAGCGTGCGTTTGTCATTCTAGTTGTTGTATGTTACCCGTGTGATATCTACACTTTTGGTTTCACTTTTTTCTTACCGTTGTTGAGCTACAAATTCTTCGTGGATAAAGTTCTTCTATAAGAACCCTTATTTTATTAAAAATCTCTTATCGTAGTGAGTCCTCCTATGGTTTGAATGAGTTTCTTTCCCTTGAACTAGATGTTTGTTGTCCTGCTCGAGAATGGGTATCTCGTTGGCGTCGGTGTTGGTACAATGGGCGTGTACTACGTGATGATGCGCTTGGGGTTTTGTAGTCTTCGGTCCACCGTGAGGACTTGAGTGAGGTTCCGGGTATGCGTAAGATGTAATACGTGCAGTTTCCCATAAACGGTGTTGAGGTTCAACAACGTATGTTTTGGCTTACAAAAGTGATCCTATGGGTGTGGGTCGGGTTGAAGGTGAGCTCGTGCACAATATCTCAAGGGAGAGTCTTAGTTAATGTGGGTAAGAATGGAAAGTACGAGAATAAGTATCGATTGTGGTTGTTTTCGTGCAATGCAATTGCCCATTTTGGATTGGATTGAGTCGAGACTTGGGGACGACGTCGCCTACGAGGAGAGACTGGCTGGGATTCTTGTCACCAAAGAACAAGTCTGGCATGGGAGAACCATTGCTTACGTGAAGTTCTGAGTGGCATCTTCATGATACTGAGGAGACTACATGAGAATGGGAGTTAGAGGTTCGTTCGAAGTACCCTGGGCTATTTGATTCGTGATTTATATTTAATTTCGGGTATGAAATTTTCTAAGTGGGGCAGGTAGTAGGGACTTGGTTTCTTTTTGTTTTGAAATGGTTAATTAAAACCTGTCATGGCGTGTGCGGTGGAATACGGTTCAGTGTTTGGTTTTGGATAAGGGTTAAAATTTGATCATGGTTATGATTGTCGAAGAGGATTTCGAGCTTGGGTACGCATAAAAAGTAATTATAGTGGGTCGATTAAATGAGCCTTGAGGCATCGAGACAAACATTTGGGTTTCTGTGTGATTTTTCTTTCCTTGGCGTGATGTCCTGCGCGGGAGCACTCGAGCAGTCCTGCGACCGATCAAGCAGTCTTTGACAGAGAGGTGTATAAGTTGAGGGTTTGAGGCATTTTTCCTCATTCTCTGCTCTCCTCTCCTTTCTCTATCTCTAAAACCAGGAAGAAGACCTAGGGTTTGGTCTTGGTGACCTTTAGAGCCCTCCTTGCCCATTTAGAGTGGATTCCATGCCTCCCTCCAGAGTGAGCAACTGTTGGAGAATGAATATGCGTGTTGGAAGCTCCTCTTTGGCCGCATGATCAGAGATTTGGTGGATTGGAGCTTGCTAAGGTTGGATTCTAGTGGCTAGAGTGTCAACAAGGTAGGATCTATGACTACTCATGAACATTGTTGGATATGAGTCGATTATTTTGAATTTATACATGAAATCTTGATGAATCTATATTTTTGGAATCCTAGGTTAGGGTTAAATGTTAAAGCATGTTAAATCTTTAATTTGTGAACAAGTTAAGGTGGTTTTACTTTGTTCTTGTTGTTGGAGATGGTTGGGTTTAAAAGATGAGAAATTAGAGTTTGGTTTTTTTTTTTGGGTTTATTCTTAAAAAATTAAGGGTCTTGAATTGATGAATTCAATAATAAAATTGGTTAACAATTTGGTAAACTTTAGGTGGTGAGAGCCTATTTACATGTATAAAATCCATAAATTCGATGATATATGAAAATATGGAATAATGAATTGGGATTTTGAGTAAACCAAACGAATGTAATGGTTTTTGGGAACTACAAGGATTTGGTTAGGGTTTTAAGCTAATTAAAACCAACTTTGTGAAATATATGAGATTGTGTAAATGTGAAGAACCATGGGATGTTTGGGAGGATTTTTGAGTTGATAAAACCTGAATGTAAAACGCATGAGATATCGGTGATTATTAATGATTTTAACTCTTGCGTTTGTTGGGTGTTAATGAGAGGAACCATGTTTGAGTTGGACTCACGTTTGAAATGTTGAAAAAGATGATGTGAATGAACTGATTTGGGATCTGCGTATCGTAATTATGGGCAATTTCAGCACCTCGGTGAAAGACCAAAAAAGTACGCAGATGCGGGGAATAGCACGCATTAGCCACTTAGTGGGCCTTGTGTCGCTCGGTTGATAGTGGCCATGCATGGGTCTATAAGCTCGTCCGGCGTCGGTTCTTAGAACTTAAATCATGAACATAATTGGGTTAGATACTTGTCCTATGGTGAAAGACCGTAAAAGAGTATGTAATTGGGTTAAATACTTGTCCCACGGGGAAAGACCGTAAAAGAATACATGAATTGAACTGGTTGAGACTGGAAAGTATCGAAGGATGCATGCGTGTGCGTGCGTGTGTGTGTGTGCGCGGTCGTTTAAGGACTTAAAATGGTTAAAAAATTGATATGGAAATGGAAAGATAAAACTATGGTTTTGGGTGTGAAAACCCGATTATGTGAATAAAGGTGTGTTAAAATTGGAATTGGTTGTTAGATAAAACTTTGTTGTGCATTTCACATGACCATCCTCGCATGTCATGCATTTGTTCATTTTTAGTCTATTTTATACGAGTCTCGGCTCATGTTGTTTAAACCATTTTATGTGATAGCGGGAAGACGACTATGGACTAAGGGTTGTGGTCGTAGGACCCTTTTTGTAGTTGTTGATAAAATTACATGTTTATTTGTATCATTTTTTGAGAATTAAAATTTGTAAATGTAATTTCTTTTGAATACCTTGGGTGGTTGTTTTCAGGTTGGTGTAGCCTTTGTTGTAAGGCCGTAAGGTCATAAACTCATATCTTGTATGCATGAGATGACGTTTGTTACCTATTGAACATTGTATGACGGGTAAATATTGACTTCTCAGAGTTTGGGAATGTTTGGAGATGCTTTCCTACTTTCGTGATTTTATATCTATAAAAAAAAACTGATAGCATGAAAGGCTTTTCTTTACAAATGTTTTGATGTGGGAAATCATGTTTTGGAATTAAGTTTGAGGAAGGTGTTTAGAGCTGGACTGCTCGATGGACCGCTCGAGCGGTGTATTTAGTGGTCATGAGTGCCTCTCAGTTTCTTAGTTGCAGGTCAAAAATGCTGCAATTGGTGAGAGACTACTCGAGCGGTCTTTTGACAAGACCGATCGAGCGGTCTTGCTAGTTGAAAATTTTTCATCTTTTGTTTTAACGTTTACTTTTCAAGGAGGTGTTTGCCTAGGGTTTTAATCCTTCTTTATGTACCATTTACTTCAAATCATGGTTTAATTTTGTTAAAACATTTTTCTTTTTGGGTTTTTCTCTTATGAATCGTTTGGGTTTCTATGATTACAAAATTGGGGCGTTACAAATTAACATTCATTAAATCAAACTAGAATACCATAAAATACATTTGATAAATGCAAAACCTATCTAATCCGTAAATAAATATTGAATAAAAAAATTACAATCAATCTAATTCATAAGAAATATAATAACAAAACAATATCTACCATCCTAAATGTAATAACCAGAACTCAGGTATACGAATAGAAAAAAAAGAACATTTCAAAAAGAAACAAAATCTCGAACCTAAGTTCGGTAAGAAGAACCAGCCCGATCATTTAACCTTTTCGAGCTTGAGACCTGGGATAGAGAGGGATCCATACAAGCATATATTAAAGCCCTAATATTGAGGTTAAGAACTCAAGGTTATGTTGGAGGCAATACTGCTAAGATTATTGTTTTTGAAAACGATTAATCGATAAAAAAATTAACTGGACGGGCAAACGCCGAAACGGGCTCCAGATAAAAATTTTGACGTCGAACGATTAAAAATAAACTCATGCAACCAAAGTTAATTTAGATGAATACCTCTTGTCGATCTAATATTCAACTATGGCTTGATTCCGAGTTGAAACTCTAGTCATATCTTCTACTGTATTCCATTACGCGATCCTCAAACGTAGTGTGAGTTACGATCCTCCGAGAACTTGTATCGGCAGAACCCCAATATATTTAAGTCTTTAAAAGGCAAAAATAATATCTCAATGATAATGATATATGAACTGTCAATCTCAAACTAGTTCAGTCTATCCGCGTATATATAGGGCTATAGTAGGGACCTGGGGAGTAATTATGAGTTATACTTCTAGTGGAACACAAACACCTACCAGCGGTTTCCGCAATAAAAGAAAGACGCATAGCGGCATCTGTAATTATAGAAAACCAGCAACGGTTTCTACAATTTTCAAAAAATACTGAATTACAGTTCACACCACTAAAGAACAATAATTGCACTCTGACCCATAATCTCAAGACCTCCTTGCATTGAGCTTCTGTTATTAAATACTTACTATTTCTCTCCACGATAAGATTCTCGATACTCGCTAATTAAATTTAATTACTGAAAATTTAATTTAATCAGCATCTTGATATTCCTTAAGCCCTTCCGCTTAACTTATTTGACCGCCGATAATTAAATCCACCTGTGGGGTTTGGCCCAGTCAAAACTTATAAGCATCCTTAAGGGGGAATCGTTAATCCCTATCTTCGAGACGTGGATTCCGTCAATAATTAATATTCACCATATAAATAATACTGCTATCCAACTCCTCAGGAATATAGACCCATATAAGATCGCACCTCTAATAAATCAAAACAACGAATATTAAACATATGTAAATCCATAATTATTTCAGAATTAAGAGTATAAGCACTATTCATAATAACCTTAGGGGTGTGAATTAATTTATATAGTCAGTAGTCAGTACTAAATTAATTATTCTAAATGTCCCGTTTAATACACACAAAGTGTACTGGCACATAGAGTCGGAATAATAGACGACGCTATTATTTGTTCCCCGTAACCAAGACATGCCTACTAAAACTATGTGCTACAGTCGTACCGATGGTATATCCATTTCCATCTAAATTGTGAACATAAAACTTATATTCTGCAAGAACCTAAAATCTGATCTTTTGTGTGTAAGCCGTACTCTACACACCAGATTAAATACTATACAGAATATCGAATATCCATGCATAACAAAGAAATGATATACATACATTTCTCATAAAGATTATCATAAAATGAAAAATTAATTTTATTAAATAAAATTAAATACTAAAAACATGATTTTCAGTATACCAACCCTAACAATCTCCTACTTATATTCAAAACCATGCAGCTATACATCTGACTTCCATGCCCTCTACATGACTATCAAAAGTTTTAGCCGATAAGCTCTTTGTAAAAGGATCTGCAAGGTTGTCTCCTGATGCAATCTTGGTCACAGCAACATCCCCTCTCTGTAGAATTTCTTGTATTCGGTGATACTTACGCTCAATGTGCTTGCCTTTTTCTTATGGACCCTTGGTTCCTTCGAGTTTGCAACCGCTCCGCTATTATTACAGTAAAGTGTAATAGCCGACTGAACAAAATGTACCACCTCTAGATCCATTAGGAAGTTCCTGAGCCAAACGGCCTCCTTGGCTGCTTCAGAAGCTGCCACATACTCAGCCTTCATGGTGGAATCAACAATGCTGGACTGCTTGATACTCCTTCAACTTAATGCTCCACCTCCTAAGGTAAACACATATCCTGAGGTAGACTTACGGGAATCCCTGTCAGACTAAAAATCTGAGTCTGTATACCCCAAAGGTATTAGACTGTCTGCCTGGTAAATCAACATATAATCCTTAGTCCTTTTCAGGTACTTGATTACATTCTTTACCGCAATCCAATGCTCCTGCTCTGGGTTAGACTGATTTCTGCTAACCATGCCAACGACAAAGCAGATGTCGGGTCTAGTGCAAAGCATAGTATACATGAAGCTTTCTACTGCTGAAGCATAAGGAACCGCCTTCATCTTCTCTATCTCATCAGGTGTCTTAGGACATTGATCCCTTGATAGAGTGATTTTATGCTTGAAAGGGAGAAACCCTTTTTGAGAATCCTGCATGCTAAAACAAGCAAGGATATCATCGATATACTTTGGTTGTAATATGCCCAACATCCTTTATTTTCGATCTTGCACAAGCTTGATCCCAAGGATGTGACTAGCTTCTCACAAGTCCTTCATATCGAACTGCCCAAATAACCATACTTTAACCGTAGTTAATGTCCCCACATCGTTTCCAATGAGCAAGATATCGTCTACATAAAGTACTAGAAAGATCACCACGCTTCCGTCACGCTTCTTGTACACACAGGACTC
>JAULJZ010088568.1:0-12374 GCA_032270985.1 Heliamphora pulchella
AAAGAGCTAGGGAACAAAATAATTAAATTTTTGTACTTTTTTCTTTTCTTTCACATGGGCTCATTAATTTAGTTCAAGTTTTGAGGGAACAAGATCAGATTTGGGGAAGATAAATACAGATAGGGGTCAGTTTGGGGGACAAAAATCTGATCCCCCATCAATCAATGGGTTTTTCTTAGTTTTCGTGCCCTTATTGTGCAAGAAAATGCATTAAAAGTTAATTTGATATATCTTTTTGGTGTCTTTTGCTACTAAGACCTATTATTTTAGTATGTTTATGATAAATATAGTATTCCCATGTAGTATCATAGTTCCCATAGGAATTGATTAAATAGATGCAGTCTTTTAAGTCAAATTAAGCTATTTTGGCAATATCTGACTTTTTGACTTATTTTATTATGTATGAACTTTAATAATGATTTGTTTGCTTTTGTTAACCTATAACACCATGTTATTATGCATATTACTTGCTCAACAAGTATTGGATCATCATAATGCTTAATTTAATACCTTTTTAATCATTTTAAGCTAAAAAGAAAGCAAAAAGCTACTTTTTAGCACTCTTCCAAAGGTGGTCGGCCACTAGGGGTATTTTTGTTATTTTTGATGTTATTTGTCTTTTGCTACTTAATTGTACTTAAATTCTTAATTTAGGGTATCCATGTGTCAAAATTTAAGTTTTTAAGACCTTTTAAGCTTAACTCTTATCTTAAACAACTTGGTCTTATAACCTTGAGTTCTTAACCTCAATATTAGGACTTTAATATATGCTTGTGTGGTTCGCTCTCTATCTCGGGTCTCAGGCTCGAAAAGGTTAAACGGTTGGACCGGTTCTTCTTACCGAACTTAGGTTCGAGATTTTGTTTCTTTTGAGATGTTTTTTTTTTCTATTTGTATTCTTGAGTTCGGGTTATTAGCAAAACTAAATAATCTCTCACTCCTTCGCCTTCTCTCACTCCTTTACTTGCATAACTAAAAGCTTCTTTTCCACTTTTCTCTCCTTTTACTTTATGTCTCTCTGCTTTTACCACTATCCTCCTTTTTTGCTTTATTTCTCATTTTATTTTACCGCACATCTCTCTTTTTACTAATTTCTCTCGATTTTTACCCCTTAAACTCTTTTGCATATTTGGCTGATGGAGAAGGTGAACCTTATGCAGCAACTGACCACAGACAGGAACAATGTCACGGCCCTCGTCTATCGTCCTTACTATCTGATATGCACTACTAAGATAGCTTGGAAGCAATCCCTTGCTTCTCTGACGGGAACAGACATCACTTAGCAGTGCTCTTAGTGGCGAATCCCTACTATGACCATGACCACTATGACCTTGATCACTATGGATCATCCCGACGTCTTGTAGATCGACTTGGGACTGTCCACTTTCTATTATCCACACCGGATCATAAGGCAGTTTGGTCATTGTCAGACCATATTCTGTGGCATTCGAGGTCGTACGTACTTATCTTTCCTTCAGGCCCCATTCTTGGCAAAGTATCAGGAGGCTTGACCATCCCGTTCACTAATGGAGAAGCAGGAACTACAATACCCAGAGCTTCCCGAGGAGTACAAGGCATGGTTGATCTTGGATAAAGAGAAACAAAACAAAGAGGAAGGAAATAGGAGTCAAAGAGGAGAAAGATTTGAGAGACGTGCTTTGCTTTTCAAGATTTCATAGGTTTCTTTTGTTTTTAGAGTTTGGGACTTTCGTACCCACCTTATTTCTAAAACTTTGTAATCAATGCTGAAATGAAGTATTCCACTTATATCTTGAAAAATGTTTTCAATTATCTAGAGTTTATTTATTTTTGCAATGTAAATGACTTTATTATTAGAACTCAAAGACAATTTTGCACTGATCTTTACTTGGATTATAAGATGGCTAATACAAGGAAAGTGGTTGGACCTCTTAAAAGAAGCTACCTACGTATCCCAAGAAAGTGAAATTAGGCCATAATGTAGTTCGGGCTCGTTTTACTCTCGGGTATTAACACACTCTTTTTATGATACCCTAACTTTTGGTAAGGTTGTCCTTTCGAATTTTTGACTTTGCTGGCTGCTCTGACTTTTGCATAGGCTACCTTTTCGGTTTTCAACCTAGCCAGATTTTATTTTTATTTACTTTTCTCTCAAGGGTAGTACTTTTTGAGCTGGTCCAGGTTGATCAGAGTGGAGAACGTATTGCCATTCAAATCTATGATTATTACAGCACCACCGGTCATAATGGTTTTGATCAGAAACGGCCTGGACCAATTTGGCTTCAACTTGCCCCTTGGGTAAAAAATAGGAGTCCTAATTTCCTTACGAACCAAGTTACTTTCTCTTAGATCCCAAGTTTTGACCTTCTTGTTGAATGCTCTTTCTATCCTCCTTTGGTATCCTTATATATGAATAGATCCTATAACCTTCTTTTATTAAACAAAAGCAGCTCTTTCATCCAATTCCTCTACCATTCTGCCTCCGAAATATTAGCCTCAGTCACTACTCTCAATGAAGGAATTTTTACTTCAATGGGCAGCACAGCTTCCATTCCATACACTAAAGAGTGAGGCGTGGTTTCTGTTGAAGCTCTAATTGACGTCCTGTATCCCCATAGTGCAAACGATAGATGTTTCGGCCAATCTTTGTGTGAGCTAATCATCTTTTGTAGAATTTTCTTTACATTCTTGTTTGTTGCTTCGACTACCCCGTTGGTTTGTGACCGGTACGGTGACGACTTGTGAGCTACTATCCAATATTCTTTTAAAAGATCCAAGACCTTACCTTAGAAGTGCAAACTGCTATCTAAGATAACCTCGTGAGGAACCCCGTACCGATAAATGATATTTTACTCGATGAACTTGGCAACATAAGAAGCTTTCAGCACTGAGTAGGAGCCAGCTTCTACCAACTTGGTAAAATAATCAATGGCTGCCAAAATGAATTCATGACTATTTGAAGCCTTTGGTGTTATTCTGCCAAACTATATACAATCCATCTCCGTTGTCATCTAAAATACCCTTGTCATAGGATCTTCTTGGCTAACATATTTTCACTCATGTGAGGACCATTGACTTTCGCATGTATTCCTTTCATTAATTCTTGGCCTTCTTCATTGCTGACAAATATCTTGTTGACCTAGAGTGCCCTCATTTGTACAACTTTTTCTCGCAAATAACAAACTGCGCAGATAATCTCCTTATTACTCTTTTATCTTTTTTGCCAGCGAACATAGGGTATTCTTCTTTCTCCACAAAGTTCTGATTATCGAAGTACCATGGGAGTTTATTTGTGCTTTCTTTGATTGTTGTCGTCATCTCATATGCCGATTTTCTCTTCTGCTCAATTATTAGTGGCCTCATCTTGATCCCAAATGGTATGCAAATCATTGATGCCAGAGTAGCCAGTGCATCGGCGAACTTATTCTGCAATCTCTGAACATGGGTGAAGACCACTGATTCAAAGTATGATATCAACTTCTCCAACTTTTGATGCTAGAGAATTAGCGTTACGTCCTTGACCTTATATTCTCTTCTTGCCTGTGAAACCACCAATGCCAAATCCTTAATGACTTCCAGTTTCTTTGACCCTAGTTCTAGGGCTGCCTCTAACCCGACTAAGCACGCTTCATACTCAGGTCAGTTGCTAGTAAATTTAAAGTTGAGTTTCAAAGATAGGGAAACATGCGACTCGTCAGGAGTGACAAGGAGAACCCCTATTCTATAGTCGTACTGTAATGACCCGGTACAGACCCTAGTTGTAACAACCTGATTAATAACGACCCATGTAAAGACCCTGCTCAGACCTTAGTATTAGTGACGGATAGTCCACAAAGCTATAGAGCACGGACGAGATTCAAAACTCTAACTCGAATAAAAAATCCTAAGTTCGGCCCGGAAACCCCAAAAAGGTTCAAAACTCAGGCAACGAAACTGTGAGACCCTGACCCGTTTTAATTTTTACGACGCTTTGCCATGTTGTTTATTGTTTTTACAATAGCATGTTTATGTGCTTTTTATGCATATTCGAGCTTAGAAATGCATGTTGGGTTGGATACCAGGACCGTTGGGGGTTGTGGTGTGAGGTTTTTAAAAATATAAATAAATAAATATTTTCGTGGCCTATAAATATCTAGCCTTAAATATTTTGGTGAAGATATTTTCAAAAACTTGGGGGCTAAGTTTCTTTTTCTCAAATCAAAACCTCTGCCTTCTCTTTAGATTTTCTTGGGGCCCGGGCTTTGTTTTTGACAAACGGGTAGCGGATCCTTGCTATCTACACCGAGGGCTATGCGTTCACCCGGACAAGATTTTATTCCGACAACGTTCGTCTTTTCACATGGTTCGGGACATCAAGTTTTTGACTCATTGAGGTAGGATTCTAGACTATCTTGTCTTTAAAGCGTGCTACGTGTAATTATATGTGTTTTTACCATTTAAAAATACATGAAAATTTAGTTTATGTTTCAAAAAGTTGGATTTTGGTTCAAAATCGCTTTTGGGTTGATTTCGGTTGAGGGAAAAGGGGTTTGAAGCTTTTCTTTCAATGTATCTTTGTTGTTTTGGGTTTGTGTATGCCCGTGGGTTGTAAATGGCGTGTTTGGTTGGTTTAATTTGGGGCTGAGAAGTTGTTTTAGTAGCTTGGGTTTGTTTTTCACCATCGCCAGTAGCTTGTTATGAAATTTGAGAATTTTGGGCTTTTGTGTCAACACCATTTTTCTGTTTGTGTCGACACCTTGTTCAGTGGCTATTACATTGAACTCTCTTTTCTGTTTGTGTCGACACCTCTTATTGTTAGTGTCGACACATTTTCTGTTTGTGTCGACACATTTTCCTTCTGATGGTGTTGGGTATTCTGTTGTTGTTTGTGTTGACACATTTTCTGTTTGTGTCGACACCTCCGTTGTTTGTGTTGACACATTTTTTGTTTGTGTCGACACCGCCACTATTTTTTTCGGCACATTTTCTGTTGGTGTTGACACTTTTCTTCCTTTGTGTGAGAAGAAAACTTTTGAGAACGGGGTGAGTTCTTAGAGCCTGTGGGTTCCTAGAATTTAATGTTTGCCCGTGGTTTTCACAGGATGGTTTGAAAAGGAGTTTTTACAAAAACTTTGGAAAATGTGTTTCCTTTTGGAGGTTTGGAGCTAACCCTTGGGGTTGAGTCTCAAGTTTGAAAATGTTTTGGTGGAAGTATGGTTTCACATGCTTGTTGATCTCCATGTCGATGGATTGGATCTCTTTTTATACATGCGTTGTATAACTATTTTACGTGATGGTTTTTAAAATATTTTCCATAGATGTACCGTAACAGTGGGTTTGTTGAGTTAGGCTTACATTTGTCCTCGGTGGAAGTCTGGAAACGTGCACACGTAGGTGCTTTGTACCTTCGGGTTAATCCCCGTACATTAAGTCGGTTGCCTCTGTGAATGGTGTCATTGTTGTGACTCCGTATAGAACTTTCATTATCTATTAGGCCTTAACTTGTTCAGGACTAGGATAATGGACAAGAGTCTATAGTTGTTGCCTTTATGTGTGTGTGTGGCAGATTCGGTACATAGGATTTCATTTTATCTTTTCTCCTCGGCTGTGTGGCTCGAGTGGAGCATACTGTTTTATTACTGCTTTCCCTTAATTGTGGCATGATATCTGTGAGGATGATATGCATGGTTTTAAGGATGGAAAACTTGTGATTTTTGAGAAGAAAATCTTTTTGGCTCCTGTGGTTGAGCTTGTGTGCTTATGATTGCATAACCTGCTTTACAGTTTTATAGTATGTTTTCTATTGGGCTTCAGGTCACTGTGTGGGATTTTGTTGTAAAACAATTTTCAGGTGAACATGCGAAGTTGACCTAGATGCAATGCTGATGGAAGACTTGCTATATTATTCCCTTTTTGTGACATGCAGTTTACATGTAATGCCTGTTTTAGAAGGCGAGTTTTGTACGCCTTGAGGTGATATACTTATTCACGTATGGGATTGCATGCTTACAGTTTATGAGAGCTGAACTTTGGGAATATTTTATCCAAATGTTGTATATTTTTGAGTTGAGGGTTTTCCAACTGCAAACCTTATTTTCATAAATGGTGTTTAGTTGGCTTTCGCGTGACCCTGGAGTTTGAAGCATGACAACTTGGTATCAGAGCTCTGGGTTCGAATACCTAAGAGCCATGAGAAAGAGGGTACATCACTTTGTGAGGATGTGCGTGTGCTTGTTTGCCTGTGTTTTAACGTTTTGTTAACATACACATGATAGCCTGTTTATGTGGGTACGGAGGCTAGACCTTTGGATTGATTAGTGTTGCCTTTGGGTATTTGAATTAACAAACTTGGGAACCTTGATAAAGACACGTTTTGTGGACGTGACTTCTAGCAAGGAATCTAAGTAAGTTTTTCGGAGTGACGAGTCTTTCTTGTTGGTTCTCCTCGGTATGTGAGATGTGATGACGTGATCTTAAGTGGCTATGTGTTATCATGCTTATGTGTATTATGTCTTTTACGTTAGCAATCACATGTTGTTTGGATGCTTATCCTGTTATATTTCTTTCGTATAGAGTTATGTCCACGCAGGGAGGATGAGGTCGAGGTCGAGGCCGTGGCCGTGGTTCTGGCCGAAGGGATGTTCCAATCCCAGATGTCGGGGATGCTAATACACCCCATGGACCTGTTGATGGGGGAGATCTATTGTGTGAGATGGTCGGCTCGATCCTACAACTGGTTGAGGCCACTAGGGGAAGGGAGAGTGTACCTGAGCCGAGGGCGATGGTTGCGATGCGTGATTTTTGCCGTCTGGACCCTCCTACCTTTTTTTGGGAATTCCAACCCCACGGTTGCCATTAAATGGCTGGAGCTGGTTACCAGGATCTTGGACACGCTTCAGATAGAGGAAGATGATCTGAGGGTTTCCTTTGCTGCCTTCTAACTGAGATGGAGTGCTCACATGTGGTGGAAGTTTGCCAAGACTACAGTTGGAGGCACTTGGGAAGCATTCACAACGGTATTTCTAGAGAAATACTTTCCAGCGACATTGAGGGATCGCTACAGAGAGGATTTCCTTTTTCTGATGCAGGGGACGATGACAGTGATTGAGTATGAGGCTGAGTTTCCTAACCTATCTCGATTTGCACAAGAGATTATGCCTACAGATGAGTTCTGACGAAGAGGTTCGAGAGGGGTTTGAGGCCTGCTATCCGAGATAGGGTGGCGGCATTCAGGATGCAGGTCTTTACAGAGTTGGTGGAGACTGCCATGAAGGTAGAGGACACCTTGAACGAGACGTGCAGAGACAGAGATAGTAGGACGGGGGATGTACACAGGGTCAGGGACACAGGGACAGGGACAAAGGGAGAGTAAGCGTCAACATACGTCTGGTCCGAGTTCTCGTCTGGTGAGGTCGTATCCGCCACAGTCTTCTGCATCAAGGCCTCCCGTAGCTTCAACGGGAAGGTCGGAGCAGAGAGAGCTTGTTTATTTTAGATGCAGATAGCCAGGGCACCGCGCGGTAGAGTGCCATAGTCCAGCACCAGTTCAGGTACAGTCGCAGTCGTAGGCTCAAAGGAGGGGGACAGTGGTATGTTTTGAGTGCGGCCAGTCTGGGCACATCCGTAGGGACTACCCCAGAGGAGGGAGTATGCGGAGTACCGCTGGAGCACCTATTACTCCATCCACCCGGGGACGTCAACCATCTAGATTTGCAGAAGGGGGCGCTTCAGTACAGTCGGGCAGACAGTCAACAGTTCAAGGCCATAGTGGACAGGCCAAAGCTTATATTCTTGCAGAACCCAGTTCATCTAGAGCACCGGTTGTGCCCGATGCTGCTGCTACCACCTCCATGTTCAGAGGTACTCTTCTTGTCTATAGATCATGGGCCAGTGTTCTTATCAACATGGGAGCATCGCATTCATTTATGTCTTCTTCTTTTGCATCTGCTTTGGGGTTGAAAATAGACCTATTCGGTAGTGCCTCGAGCGTAGAGACCCCAGTCAGTGGGAGTGTGATGTTGAGTCGTGTTTGTAGATCCTGCGTGTTGGAGGTCGCCGATCGTTGTTTAGAGTTTGACTTTATCATTCTAGGCATGACCACGTTTGATGTCATCCTAGGAATGGATTGGCTAACCACCTATCATGCCTTTATCGATTGTGATCGACCAAGGGTAACGATTTGTACACCAGCGAGAGATTATTTTTTCTTCGTGGGTGACCGAGATGAGGGTTTGATGTCTATGTTCGGTGCTGTACGGAATCAGGGCAACCTGGGTTTCCTCTTTTCAGCTCTCAAGTTAGATGAGGTGGTTAGGGTTCGAGGAGAGTTACCTCCGGTGGTTTGTGACTATCCAGATGTCTTTCCTTACGATCTGTTCGAGTTGCCACCGAGCCGTGAGGTAGAGTTCTCTATCGATCTAGTTCCGGGATCTACTCCCATATCTATGCCGTCTTATCGCTTTGCACCAGCTGAGTTGCGTGAACTTAAGGTACAGCTGTAGGAGTTACTTGATAGGGGGTTCATACGCCCGAGTACTTCACCGTGGGGAGCTCCTTCTCTTTTTGCTAAGAAGAAAGATGGATCTTTGCGATTGTGTATCGACTACCGAAAGTTGAATCGGGTGACAGTGAAGAATAAGTATCCTATGCTGAGCATAGATGATTTGTTTGAACAGTTGAACGGGTCGAGCTATTTTTTGAAGATTAACTTGAGATCAAGATACCACCAATTGAGGATTAGGGACGAGGACATAGCGAAGACCGCCTTTTGGACTCGCTATGGTCACTATGAGTTTTTGGTCATGCCGTTCAGTTTAACGAGCGCACCTGCGACATTTATGGGTTTGATGAACCGCATCTTCCATCCTTATTTAGATAGTTTTGTGGTGGTGTTCGTGGATGATATTCTTATCTATTCACCTACTAGGGAGGCGGACGAGGACCATCTGCGTATCGTTTTACTGACTTTGAGAGAGCATCGCTTGTATGTGAAGTTCGAGAAGTGCGAGTTTTGGATGTCTGAGGTGAGATTTCTCGAACACGTAGTGTCAACAGACGGAGTAGCAATGGATTCGTCGAAGACTGATGCTATGATGGATTGGGAGTGACCGAAGAATGTCTTTGAGATCAGTAATTTTCTGGGTTTAGCAGGCTACTATCGATGGTTTGTGAAAGATTTTACGAGACTCGCCGCGCCGATGACACGTCTGACACGCAAGGGAGTTGTGTTTGTATGGAGTGAGTCCTGTGAGACGGCATTCTAGGAGCTGAAGACGAGGTTGACTAGCGCGCTAGTGTTGATTATCCCAGAGCGAGGCTTGGGGTATACATTGTATTGTGATGCATCACATGACGGTTTAGGCTGTGTTCTGATGCAGGGAGGTAAGGTTGTAGCCTATGGTTCTCGGCAGTTGAAGATGCACGAGAAGAACTACCCAACACATGATCTGGAGTTGGCTGTGGTGGTTTTTGCCTTAAAGACATGGCATCACTATCTTTATGGTGAGCACTTCGAGATTTTCTTCGATCACAAGAGCTTAAAATACTTATTTTTGCAGAAGGACCTGAACTTGCGCCAACGACTATGGATGGAGTCGTTGGAAGATTATGATTTTGATTTACAGTATCATCCAGGGAAGGCCAACTTTGTGGCTGACGCTCTCAGTAGGAGATCTCATGGTTCGTTAGCTTCTGTAGCTATACGAGAATGGAACATGCTTGGAGAGGTTATGGAGTTTGTTCTGTGTCTCGAGAAGACAGCGTCGGATGCCATCTTATTCTCAGAAATTTTGTACCTACCTTGATTGCACGAGTGCTAAAGGTCCAACAGGTGGATTAGGAAGCTTAGATGATACGAGATCGTGTTGCTAGTGGAGAAGATACAGTAGGTTGGGTTGTGGGTTCAGATTAGAGTCTGAGATTGGCCGAGAGGCTGTTTGGGCCAGAGTCATGCTGTACAGATATACTACATGAGTGTCATCATTCTTACCTTATTGTGCATCCAGGAGGCACAAAGATGTATCATGACCTACATCGTCAGTTCTGTTGGATGGGGATGAAGAGAGATGTGATTCAGTTTATTTCTCGGTGCCTTACTTGCAAGAAGGTGAAGGCGAAACACCAGAGATCGGTAGGATTGTTACAGCTGTTACCAATATCAGAGTGGAAATGGGAGAACGTCACAATAGACTTTGTGTCGGGACTTCCTCGATCACCTGGGGGACACGATGCCGTACGGGTTGTGGTTGATAAGTTGACGAAGTCTGCACACTTTCTCCCCATCCCTGTGAAGGATTCGGTGGATAGGCTAAGTAGATTGTATGTCAGAGAGATAGTCCGGTTGCATGGAGTGCCAGTGTCTATTGTTTTCGATCGAGACCCGCGATTCACCTCGCGCTTCTGGCAGAGTCTTTAGGAGGCTTTGGAGATGAACTTGATGTTCAGTACTGCTTTTCACCCTAGACGGATGGTCAGTCTGAGAGGACCATACATATTCTAGAGGATATGTTGAGAGCATGTGTACTTGACATCAGAGGTTGTTGGGAGGATCATCTAACATTGGCAGAATTTGCATACAACAACAGCTATCAGTCCCGCATAGGAATGGCACCGTATGAGGCTCTGTATGGAAGGCTGTGTAGGTCACCAGTGTGTTGGACAGATGTGAGAGAGACCACAGTCTTGGGACCCGACATGGTGTAGGAGACGATAGAAAAGATTGCAGTGATTCGCCAGCGCCTTTTGACAGCGCAAAGCCGCCAGAAGAGTTATGCAGATCAGAGGAGACAACCTTTGGAATCTGCAGTGGGAGATCACATGTTTCTGAAGGTCTCGCCACGTAGAGGTTTGATGACTTTTGGTCGTAGCGGGAAGTTATCACCGCGTTTCATTGGGCCTTTTGAGATTCTTGACAGGGTTTGAGAGGTTCCTTATCATTTAGCTTTGCCACCTCAGTTAGCATCTGTGCATAATGTGTACCACGTTTCTATGCTTCAGAGGTACAAGCCTGATCCTTCACATGTGTTAGATTGGGCTGAATTACGGGTTGATGAGGATGTCACTTATGAAGAGCGTCTAGTGAAGATTCTAGATATGAAGGAGCAGGTGTTACGGGGGAGAACAATTGCTTATGTTAAGGTCCTATGGCTTCATCATGGGTTTGAAGAAGCGACGTGGGAGCTTGAGTCTGGGATACATGCTAGATACCCAAAGTTGTTTACCTCATGACCTTATAGCGAATTTTGGGGGTGAAATTTCTTAAGGGGGAGAGTTGTCAGACCCTGACCCGTGGGTTGTAAAGGGCGTGTTTGGTGGGTTTAATTTGGGGCTGAGAAGTTATTTTAGTAGCTTGGGTTTGTTTTTCACCATCGCCAGTAGCCTGTTCTGAAATTTGAGAATTTTGGGTTTTTCTGTCGACACCTTGTTCAGTGGCTATTACGTTGAACTCTCTTTTCTATTTGTGTCGACACCTTTTATTGTTAGTGTCAACACATTTTCCCTTTGTGTCGACACATTTTTCTTCTGATGGTGTTGAATATTCTATTGTTGTTTGTGTTGACACATTTTCTGTTTGTATCGACACATTTTCCTTCTAATGGTGTTGAGTATTCTATTGTTATTTGTGTTGACGCATTTTCTGTTTGTGTCGACACCTCTGCTGTTTGTGTCGACACCTTTTCTGTTGGTGTTGACCCTTTTCTACCTTTGTGTGAGAAGAAGAGTTTTGAGATCGAGGTGAGTTCTTAGAGCCCGTGGGTTCTTAAGATGTGATGTTTGCCCATGGTTTTCACAGGATGGTTTGGAAAGGAGTTTTTACAAAAACTTTGGAAAATGTGTTTCCTTTTGGAGGTTTGGAGCTAACCCGTGGGGTTGAGTCTCAACTTTGAAAATGTTTCAGTGGAAGTATGGTTTCACAAGCTTGTTGATCTCCATGTCGTTGGATTGGATTTCTTTCTATACATGCGTTGTATAACTGTTTTACGTGATGGTTTTTAAAATATTTTCCATAGATGTACCGTAATAGTGGGTTTGTTGAGTTGGGCTTACATTACTCCTCGGTGGAAGTCCAAAAACGTGCGCATCTTAGGTGCTTTGTACCTTCGGGTTAATTCCCGTAAATTAAGCCGGTTGCCTCCGTGAATGGCATTGTGTGGGTGCTTTGTACCCTTGGGTTTTTGGCCCATAAATTAAGCCGGTTGTCTCCATGAATGGCGTCATTGTTGAGGCTCCGTATAAAAGTTGTCATTACCTAGCAGGTCTTAAGTAGTTCAGGACTAGGGTAATGGGCTAGATATGCCCGGTCTGTTAGGAATGTATACTGAAAAGCCATGCTTTTTATTTTTTTTTTCTTGATCCCTGGCATATTAATGAGAAACATTTAAGATGTTTTTGCATTCGTGGTTTCATATTTATATTTG
>JAULJZ010088579.1:0-33983 GCA_032270985.1 Heliamphora pulchella
TAATTAAAAAAACTTAATTTTATTTTCTATTACAAAATATTTTAATTAAAATCGAATTTTTGAATTAATTAAATTAATAGGAGAAAATAAAACAGATATACATCCACGCAGTTCATATATATAAACACGATATGCATATATTTTGATTTTATGATCAAAGTGAAACGCTGAAACGTTTCAGTCTCCTGTATAAGATAAGTTGTAATAATCTTCTTTCTTGTCAGATTGTTGTATCCTGATTGTATCAAATTATTCTAATACACTTTGATATACAAATATATCACATTTTAGTCTTCAAACATATCAAAATACGATCAAATCAGCCAGGGAGAGCTGAACCACCACGGGCCACCAAGTATCGCCGCCGATGCCGCCACTCCAACCGCTTCAGGCGGCTTTTGCCGCTTCATTCGAGCTCTGCTTTTACCAAAAGAAAACTCACAAAAACTAGTATTTTTTCTCAAAAAATCTACTCGAAAACTACCCAAAAAATAGCCCAAACCTCTACCGCCGCCCAAGGTGCACCGTTGCCCCAAACAATGGGTTGTTTGGGCTTTTTCCGGTGGTTCTTTCATGCCTATTTGTTTTTGAAAAATAAGCTCAAATATCCAGCCACATGATACTTCGAAGAACGTCTCAAAAACAGTCTGAAAAAGTTCCAGAAACAGCGTCCAAATAGCGCCACGGCCTGCGCCGCTGTTGGCCACTGTTCCCGCCTGTTTGTGCACTATTTCTGGCCTATTTTTTTTTTTTAATGATTTTTGGATAGTGTTTTAAGGTATGTTTGCTGCTATTTTATGCTTTAAAATTGCTCAAAAAATAGTCCAAAAAATGGCCTAAAAAATCACCAAAACCGTTGTCGAACTGCCGCCGACAAAGCCACCGGTGGTGGTGCTGTTTTGTTGATTTTTTTCGCTATTTTTGACTTATTTTTGTGGCTGTTTTTAATGCATAAAGACTGCAGAAAACTCACCGAAAAAAACTGTTGAAAACTATTAAAAAACTTACCGTGATCTGTAGCTCATAAAAATTCGAAACTATCGCCAATGCCGCCGTCGTTCTTCGTGTTCTTGGATATATACAACCAGTTCTTAAATAATTTAAACATATATTTTAAAAATAAAAACTAGCTATTACATTGATCCTATGTTCCGAAGGCTCGCATTCGATCTACCATGGTTAACCCCCGTGATTAAAAATAATAATCATCATACAAACCCATTTAATCAAACTTGAATAATAATATGAAGATCATAAAATCGGGATTAGAATTCCTACAGAACCAAGTTACCACAGTTCTAAAACTTTCTAGCCCCGATAACCATAAATAAAAAACAAAACGATTCTTGAATGTAGTGTGGAATACAATCTATCAAGAACTCGTACAGACAGAACCTGGACAATTTTAGTTTTGAAGACAAGTTATAAAATTGGTTCAGCCTACTCGCATATTTATAGGGCTACAGTAGGGACCTGTTGAGTAATTATGAGTAAGACTTTCAGTGAAACACATACACCAATCAGCGATTTTCGCAATTAAGCAAATCTCATAACGGTATCTATAATTATGAAAACCTTGCAGCAGTTTCTATAATTTTCATAAAACACTTAATTGCAGTTCACACCACTAAAGAACTATAATTGCACTCTAACCCAGAATCTCTAGACCTTCTTGCATTGAGCTCTTGTTATTAAATACTTAACATTTCCCCCCACGTTAAGATTCTTGATACCCGCTAATTAAATTTAATTACTAAAAATTTAATTTAATCGGCATTTTAAAATTCCTTAAACCCTTCCACTTAACTTATTTGACCGTCGGATAATAAAATCCACCTGCAGGGTTTGGCAGGGTTTGATCTGGTCAAAACTTATAAGCTTCCTTAAGGGGGTATCGTCAATTTCAATCTTTCGAGACATGGATTCTATTAATAATTAATATTCACCATATGAATAATACTGCTATCCAACTCACCGAAAATATAGACCCATATAAGATTGCACCCTCAAATAAATCAAAACAACGAATATTAAATATACGCAAAGTAATAATTATTTCAGGATTAAGAGTATAAGCACTATTCATAATAACCTTGAAGTGTAAATTGATTTATATAGTCAGTATAAAATTAATTATCCCAAATATCCCGTTTAATACACTCAAAGTGTACTAGTACAGAAAGTCAAAATAATAGACGACGCTATTATCTTTTCCCCGTAACCAAGGCAGGTCTACTAAAACTCTGTACTACAATCGTACCGATGGTATGTCCATTTCTATCTAAACTGTGAACATAAAACATACATTTTACAAGAACTTAAAATCTAATTTTTAGTGTGTAAATCGGACTCTACACACCAGATTAAATAATATACAGAATATTAGACATCCATACATAACATTAAAGAAATAATATACATACATTGCTCATAAAGATTCACATAAAATAAAAAATTAATTTTATTAAAATAAAATTAAATATTGAAAACATGATTTTCAGTATACCAATCATAATAATCTGAACTATTAACTATTTCACAATGTCAGAATGTTATATTTTAACATCCAGTTTTTAGGTATCAAGCCATTTTCAATTTTAAGGCGTCAACTGTAACCATGATCAGTTTTATGGCATCAACTATAATCAAAACTAGCTTTAAGGTGTCAACTGTAACCATAATTAGTTTTAAGGCATCAACTGTAAACGTAACCAATTTTAGTGCATCCACTGTAACCATAATCAATTTTAAGGTGTCAACTTTAATGATAATTATCGATTTTAAGGCATCAACCTTACCCTTAATAGTTGTCGATTTTAAAGTGTCAACCTTAACCATAACAGTATATCACGGGCACCCCTACATAACAACGAGACCTTTTTCCAAGGTGGTAAAAACTCTAGCAGAACTCCACAGTTTAGCGTGCCTACGTTGGAGTAATGCAAGGATGGGTGACCTCCTTGGAAAAGCAAGACCGTGAGGGCTTTGCCCAAAGTGGACAATATCGTTGCCATGAGAAGGGTTAGCGTGTTATAGGATGAGTCTACTACTCAGTACTGCTTTTCATCCTCAGACAGATGGCCAGTCGAAACACACTATTCAGATACTCAAGGATATGTTACGAGCGTGTGTTCTAAACTTTCAGGGGTCTTGGGAGGACCATTTGCCGTTAGTAGAGTTTGCCTACAATAATAGTTACTAGTCGAGTATTAAGATGGCGCCTTATGAGGCATTACATAGTAGACCTTGTAGGTCACCTGTTTGTTAGGCCGACATTGGGAGACGACTGTGTTGGGGCCCGAGCTTGTGCGTGAGACAACGGAAAAGGTCGTCTCAATTCGTAAATATTTAATGACCGCACAAACTTATCAGAAGAGCTATACGGATAAGAGGAAAAGACTAATGGCGTTTGAGGTGAGGGACCATGTGTTCTTGAAAGTCTCGCCACGAAAGGGTTTAATGAGATTTGAGAGGAGTGGGAAGCTATCACCATGTTTTATCAAGCCGTTTGAGATCCTTGATAGGATTGGGGAGGTGGGCTATCATCTTGCCTTGCCACCGCAGTTAGCATCCGTACCTAACGTTTTTCATGTATCCATGTTGCGCAAGTATGAGCCTGACTCGTCTTATGTCCTAGATTGGACCGAGTTGAAGGTAGAGGATGACATTACTTACGAGAAGAGATCGATGAGGATTCTTGACGTTGACACCAAAGAGCAAGTCCTATGAGGAAGGACTGTGGCGTATGTTAAAGTTTTGTGGCTTCACCACAGCGTTAAAGAAGCTACATTGGAATGAGAGTCGGAGGTTCATGAGAAGTATCCCGAGTTGTTTCATTCTTGATGTATGTCTAATTTTGAATAATGATTATGATTGTTGATAAAAATTATATGCTTGATTATGGATGAATATAATTATTGTGGGTTGGTTGAATGAGCCTTATGGCATTGGAACAAATTTGAAAATCATATATGTTTTCTTTCCTTGGTGTACCTCCCAGTGAGGGACCGATCGATCGGTCCTGTGACCAATCGATCAGTCTGTGACAGAAAAAAACTTTAAGTTCGGATTTTGGGGTCTTTCTCTCATTCTTATCTTCTCTCTCTCTCTCTCTCTCTCTCTAGAACGAAAAGTAAGCCCTAAGGCTGGGTTTGGTGGTCTCTTAGAGCATTCCTAGCTCTTCAAGAGTTGATTTATTGCCTTTCTCTAGTGTGAGCACCCGTTGGAGAGTGAAGACACGCGTTGGAAGCTCAACCTTCGCCACGTGGTAGGAGATTCAGTTGATTGGAGCTTGTTTGGGTTGATTTCTTATGGTTTGAGCATAAAAAAGGTAGGATCTATAATTATCTTTGAAGATTTATTAGATATGAATGTGTTGTTTATTTTGAGTTTATATATGAAAATATGAAAAATTTATGTTTTGAAATCCTAGTTTAAGGTTTGGGGTTAAAGCATGTTAAATCTTATGGTTTTGAATGATTTGTGGTAGTTTAAACTTGATATTACCATGTGAGAACCTTTAACTTGAGTTTTGGGATGTTAGGGTTTTGCTTGTGTCAAAACCATGGAGATTTGGGGGTGTTTAGGTTGTTGGACCTAAATTGTGAAATTGGTTGGATTTTTGATAAATTGGGACTAGTATCAGCTCATTGATATGTTAATTGTGAGAATTTTAAGGATGGGTGAAAATGGTGTAGTATTGTGTTGAGAAATTTGAATAAATTCCATAAATTGTTGAATGTAAGTAATAGCATGAGATATGGAAGTTGATTATATCTCACTTTGTTAATTCAAATAAAAGAATAATAAAGATATTTGAGTTATTAATAATCGAAGTCTTAATGGTGTTGGGTTTGGCAAGAAGAATTGTGTTGATGGTTGAAATCGCGTTATTTTAATTGTGAATGATTTAATTAAGATACTGTGTGAACGATTTAAATAATTAAGATTGGGCTCGAGTAGCTTTGCAGTGAAAAATTGAAAACTTGCGCAATGTATGGTAAACCCTTCTATCGGATTAATTCCCGTAAAAGCATGCTCTTGGGCAGTCCACCTATCGATGTTTTCGAGAGAAATCGAAAATGTGTGCTCTTCGTGTTCGGTTATAAAATGAGCATTTATTTATTGGGTCTCACGTGACCCGGTGGTGATAAATATGCTTGAGTTTATAAGTGTCGTCTGGCCTTGGTACTTAATTAAATCAATGAATGAAATCGGGTTGGTAAAACCGGATGTTGTAATTGATGAATGTGAGATATTGGGAAAACCTTGATCATGGTTGTATTATGGATGATGAAACAAAATGAATTGAAATGGGAAGTCATAGTAACCATGTTAGGCTGAGATGATGGAACTAAAGAACCAATTAACGTGTGAGTTGGTTTTTGGGTAAAGAAAAGAAAACCAATTATGTGAACGAGACTTTATTAAAAAAGTGGATTTGGTTTTGGGTTTAAACTTGTTGTGCATTCACGTAATCATCCTCGTATGTCATGCATATGTTTATATATATATTTTTTGCTATGAGCCTTAGCTCATGGTGTTTAACCCATTTCAGGTAAAAATGAAAAAAAGGTGGTTGATTGAGAAGTTTGATCTCGAAGACCATTTTTGAAGTATTTGGATAGAATTACATACATGTAGAGAGATCTTTTGAATGTCGTAAATGTAATTATTTTTATACAATGTTTTGACTCTTGGTTTTGTTGGTAGCCGTTTTGTAAGGTCTTAAGGCCACACATACTCATGAATTGTATGCATGTGAGATTATCAGGTAGTTTGATGGGTTGTTATGTATTCCGTGCAAGATTCTATGTATGAAATCGTTGGGTTCCTGACGTTTGGAGATGGTTGGGGATGTTTCTATATCTTTTCTTTTGTGGATTTGGATGTGGATTCCTTGGGAAGGCTTGTTTGGATGTGTAGTTGGAGTGTGAGAAGTTGGAGTCGGAAAACATGGTTTGAAAAAAGATCCAGGGTTGGACCATTCGATCGGTCTATCGAGCGGTCAAGCATTGGTCTCGCTATCTCAAGTTCTGGGAAAAACTGTTGCAACCTCTGAAAGACCGATCGATCGGTCTTGAGACCGATGGAGCAGTCTGCCTACTAGAGCAGTTTTTCGCTTTTTGTTTTTGAAATCTTTTCTTTTGGGGGTTGGTATCCTCCTTTTTAAATGGTTTAACAAAGGTGGTTTCGTGGTGTTTTAGGCTTTAAACTCATTTCATGGTGAAATCTTTGTCCTTTCGGAGTTTGTCGGGGTTGGTTCAAGTGACTCGGAGTTGAGAACGTGACATATTTATTTCGAATTATGAATTTGTTAAAATTAAACAGTTTTTATAACCCTAAAAAGTATTTTAAAAACTAAGTGGGAGAGAGAATTTATCACTAATAAATCTCACGGACTCTATCACTAGTTTGTACATAATGTAATTAATTTTGTGTGTTGGTCTCTGTACATTTCCTTCCCCATCAGACGAAATTAATTATGGAATTATCGGTACAAAACAGTTACATTAATTATGGATTATTAGTGTAAATTACTTCTCTGTCTGAAGGGTTCATAGTAAGTCAATTAATTTTGAATTAAATGATGGCATACACTTAACTATAAATAATAGTATTCCCTCCATTTGAATCATTGCTATTATTTATAGGACCAAAACTAAGTCAGCTGTTTAATTTTACTTAGCATGATCTGTTGTCAAATAGTAAAATTATTAGTAATTGACCTGTCTAGATAAATGATGAATAGTTGACGACTTTCCCACCGAAGCATGCTATTCACGGTATACCAGGCTGCTGGTAAATTCTTTTAAAAAATAGTATAAGGAACCAAATTTTAAAAAGAATTTAATATTTTGCTTATCATAATTTTTAATTATGTGATTTTCAGGTGTTAAAATGGGTTTCAATCGACTCGCTACCATTCTCAAAGAAAAACAAACTTACTAGACCTAATTATATTTACTAGAAAAGAAATCTGAATATTGTTTTAACTGCAAAATGTAATAGCCCATGCCATATAAACCAAAAGAAAAAGAAGCACGTTTCGAATCGAGCAAATTATCGAACCTAATTTCGTTGAGAAGGACCGGCCCAGCCGTTTATCCTTCTTGAGCCTAGGACTCGAAATAGTTTGAGACCGATTTTACTTCGTGTAAAAATAATATCTGGCAACTAAATAAAAAGAGAAATAAATAATAATTAATAAAGACACTCGAAATAAAATTCCTGACAAAACTTTATAGTTAATTTTGAAGACTGAGGCTCAAAATCAAAATCTTATAAAGTACTAAAAATCGCAATTTTTGAAGTAAAACCATATAATGTAATTCTAGATTTTTCTTAAAAATTCCGTTTACATGATAAATCATAAAATAAAATTGAAAAT
Organism: Heliamphora pulchella; assembly: GCA_032270985.1. Classification (NCBI taxonomy): domain Eukaryota; kingdom Viridiplantae; phylum Streptophyta; class Magnoliopsida; order Ericales; family Sarraceniaceae; genus Heliamphora; species Heliamphora pulchella. Next base: position 7,391 of record JAULJZ010088579.1, read on the forward strand.
TTATACCGAATTTTAAAAAAATTTCCGAAAATAAAATTTTACATCAAAAATTTTCTCGATAAAAATTACACCAAAAATTGACACCTAAGCATTTTGCATGGATGCAAAATACCATTTATCCAATTGTTATCCCTATAAATACTTCATGCCAATACTCCCATTTTGTACACACCAAAACTCTGGAAAAGAAGAACTGATAAAACAACCTGAAGAAGACGATGAGGAGCGACAAAAGAAGAAAATAAGAGAACTACGAAGAAGAAACAGGCGCGAGAGGATCGTGCCGAGCCACCATGCCGGCGGCACCTTCTCCACCGCCAGACCACATTTCCACTGCCGACACCCCTCATCCACTGTCCATGCCAACTCCGACCACCACCACCATTACCGTTCGCCGTTAGCAAGTGGAATTCCAAAAATAAATTAGTTTTTGTTTTCGACGAAAAATTTCCGCCACTTTTCACTGCATCCCACAGGCACCACTAACCACGATCCTTACATCCAAACCTATGGAACTCTAGAAAATGGTTTGGTCTTTAAAACAAGATAAAATTTTCACCATTTCATTGAGAATTGAGTGAGTTGAATTTTTTATCTGACATGCGTTTGGAAACAAATAAATTTTGCGCAGTCTGGCTTAAACAGCCACTATTTTGGCGATGGACCCCGATTTGAACGATCTTTAGTGTTTCGAAAAGAGGACATCCGGAACTACAATTCTGATGTTATCACTTTCCTCCGAAAGACCATTTTACACGTTAAATGTACATCCAAAGTTTAAAATCGAAAACTGCTCAGAATTTTTGAAACTCAATGAACTAGCTTTTTAAAATAGTCGTTGTTTCTTCTACCGGCCTCTGATTTGGGTGATTATTGATGTTCTAAAAATGGAAAATAATTATCTACAATTTTCATATTTAGGTGGTGTGGCGCAACCTTGAGAAGTGAGGTTTTGGGCGCAATAGTATGAGTTGTACCAGGTATGCGGATGGATGATGTTCGCATATGTGCTAATGACGCCGAAGAGTTGAGAGTTTGGTGTAGCTGATGGTCCATCTGAGTATCGTGATCGGCATTGACAGCAGTTGTGTGACAATAGTTGATGTGACCTCAAGGTAGAACTTATAGAGTTCGCTAGGGCTAAGTATTGATGAGTACTGGGAGTATACTGGCAGTACGCTGAGGAGGGGTCATGGTTTCTTATTGGCCCTTTTTTTTCCTTTAGGTGGAAGGAGAGAGATTTTTTCTTGTAGACGATTGTTTTGTAAACGATTGTCTGGTGCGAGTCGTTTCATCTCGGTTGGATGGAGATGCCAGGTTCTTGATTGGTTCGGATTTGGTTGTGTTCTGAGACTGTGGGATCTCAGTGGATGTGACCCGTGTTGTGATGCGGATGATCAGAAGATGGATTCTTCGTGGCTTCGACGCATGGTGCAAGACGCCTTACATCCGAACATTTATATGTGTGACCTGGGATCCAATTGCTCCCGCGGTTGGAGACCGTAAAGAATTGCATGATGGGGTTGATATTTTCCCGCAGTGGAAGATCGTAAGAAAGTATGTATGAGTGTGATACATATGATAGGTTGTGGTAACCTAGTTTGTATGGTTTCAACGGATGGTTAAACCAGTAGAGTTGTGTTCCCTGTGAGGTCGAGTTGTTAGACCAGGGATGCTAGTTGACAAGGGCATGACGTTGAGATGTAGAGTTCTTTTGCAGTGATCAGTTGAGGATCATTAATTGTTGTGTGTATATGGTTGTGCTTCTAGCTCTTGGCAGAGCGGAAATTTTGTCAGAACTGTGTGGTTGTGATATGTGTATGGTGGGTTTCTGGTAGACTTTTGTGAGTCTGGCCTTTTGTTCAGTTTGAGGACTTGGAACTGCTTAGAGTTCTTGGAGTCGAGGAGTGGTTGTCGACTGTGGTAAGTGTTGTGCTTCGGTATAACTATCGTTTGTATGGATAGTGGTCCTGAGAGTATGATGATTGGAGAAGCCTTAGTTGGCGTGGCCTATTTAGACTGACGCGATTGTTTGGTTGGGAACAGAAGGGCCGTGCGAGTTCTGGATGTAAGGAAATTGCATAGGTTGTTGGATACCTATGAGATGTTCTGTTCGCGTGATGTGTTTGATCAAGTGACTCATTGGGTCAGGTGACTTTGTGGCTGTGATGCCAGATTAGTTTTCGGTTGTGTGAAACCTTATCTAGGACAATGTTGTACCACCTGATGTTTCTTCTGGGTGAGAATAGTAGTTTGTGATGAAAGATCAGATAGAGGATGAAGGTTTGAGGGTTTGCTGAGATGCGTTCTTTGATGTCCAGGTGAGTATGTGAGCTTCTCTCTGAAGTCGAGTGTTGTGTTGTTGCTCGAGGATCGGCATCATGACAGCTTCAGTGATGGAGATGTTGGCATCGATAGGGTGATGACGTGGTATAAAAGTTAGTGGTCGTCTGGTGATCGTCAGAACTTGGATAAAGTTTGAGTGTGGAGCTTGTGACTCCTTGTGATCGATGTCAGAGTTTGACATCGTGAGTTGGGACTTGTGGAGATAGTCCTTGGAGTGCATGGTGAGGTACAGTTGAGCTAGTTTGTAGCAGCAAGAACAAGGATGGTTTGTGTTCGGTGAGGGTTATGTTTTGAGGTTTGGCGGTGTGAGCTGGATTTTGATCCGGTGTTTCAGGGACGTTTCCTGGATGATAGTGGTGTCAGCGGAACTTGCCCATGTACGTAGTTTGTATAGAGAATGAATCTTCCAGTCGTGTTTTCCTCGTGTGACGATAGGTTTGGAATTTCAGTTGTTGGGGCAAGTTTGCTGTTGTGCAGTATCGCTGGTTTGCATCAGAGATTGTTACTGATTGATGAGCTAATGTTTGGCTTGAGTTTCAGTGTTGAATTTCGGGGACAAAATTCCTAAATGGGGGAGAGTTGTGAGACCCTGACCCATTTCATTTTTGGAAATGATTTAAGTGTTCAGGGGAGAAAACGAGGTTCTAAGAGATGTTCGGACAAAAAGCTGTGGAAAGTGTTTAGCCCTGCTTCTTTGGTTTAGTTTTTCACCCAGCGTTGACCGCTCGAGCGATGGGAGCGCACTCGAGCGGGCTAGTGGCAGAGAGTGGGTCGGTGAGTTGACCGCTCGAGCGGTGGCGTGGCAGAGATGTATGTCGACAGGGGTCCGCTCGAGCGGTGCCCTGGGCGCTCAAGCGGTGGAGGCCTGGTGCGACTTTTTATAAATATCAAGGACTTGAGATATTTTGCAAATTCTTAGCTTCTAAGCTAAGTTTCGGTCCTCTCTACCTTCTCTCTAGCTTTTGGAGGGCTCGGGGCTCGATTTTCAGCAGACGAACAGTATATCCTTGATGTTGGAGCTGGGGGCTTCACATTTATCCGGTCAGAATTCAATTTTGGCGAGGTTTGATTTTTGAGACGTCGAGCTTTTAGCTCAACGATGTAGGACTCTAGACCCTACTGCTGTTAAAGGGTGCTACGTGCAATTGTATGCATTTTCTTTGGTTAAAAATGCATCAAATGTTGTTTTTCATGTTTTAAACCGTGTTTTCGGATGGAAAGCATGTGTTTTCGCTTTTTCCTTGGTTTATTACATGTTTCGAATATGTTGATATCCGTGGTTTTCAAAAAGGTAGTTTTGAAAATGGTAGTGTGGTGAAACTTTTGAAAAACGTATTTTTTAGAGGTTTAGAGCTAACCCTCGGGGTTGAGTCTCAACTTTTAAAAACGTTTTGGATGTAAGTTTTTACATGCTTATAGATCTCCATGTTGATGGATGTTGGATCCCTTTTTATACATGTTGATGTATAACTGTTTTCGTGAAAATGTTTTCCGTAGTTGTTGAACTACAGTTGGTTTTGAAATGATTCTCTAGATGTACTGGGATAGCGGGTATTTAGCACGAGTTACCCTCGGTGTAAGTCCGAAAACGTGTGCAGAGTAAGTGCTTTGTACCTTCGGGGTAGTCCTCATAAATTAAGCAGTTAGGTGCTCTGTACCCTCGGGTTTCGGGCTCGTAAATTGAGTGGTTACGTTTTAGTGGCTCCGTATAGAACTTGTATTTACCCAACCGGTCCTATGGTGTATAGGAATTGGGTAAAGGGACAGGAATCTGCAGTTGCTACCTCTGTCCCTTGGTGACAGAGTCGGTACATAGGAATCATTTGCTTTATGCTCGGCTGCGTGTTCCGTGTGGATTTTGTTGTATCTTTCTCCTCAGTTGTGTAGCCCGAGTGGAGCATATTATTTTATTTTTCTCGGCTCTGTGTGTTCCGAGTGGAAAATATCTTTTCTCGTTCCTCGGTGTGTGATCGAGTGGAAAATAATGTTTTGGTTACTGTTTTTCTTTAACTGTGAAAACGTTATCTGCATTATTGATATGCATGTTTTGAGGATGGAAATGCGGGGTTTTATGAAGTAAAATCGTTTTGAGGCTCGTGTTAGCCTAATGAAAAAACTTGTGATTTTGGATTGAAAAAACCTTTTTGGCTCTTGTGGTTGAGCCTGTATGCTTGTGATTGCATATCCTGTTTACAGTTTTATCGTCTTTTCCTATTGGGTTTCGGCTCATGGTGTGGAATTTTGTTAAAATCTTTTTCAGGTAAACGTGGTTCTTTAGGTTGACCCGGTGGTGCCCAGAGGTGGCTGTGGACAAGACTAATATTTTGTCTTTCTTAGGTAGCTTATACCTGTTGTATATATTTCATGTTATTTGTAACATGTTGTAAAACGTATGTATTTATTGCGGATGTATGCATGTTTTAATGCTTTCGAGAGTAACCTTGGGTTGGTTGTTGTTTTCTGTAGTTTCGTACTACGTTTTTCGTTGTTGGGTTCAATGGTTACAAAACGAATTTTCAAATGGTTTAAGTTTCATTTAAACCCTTATGCTTCGAGATAGATTTTGGAACGGCCTAAACTTCTTTTAAAACGAAAGGATTTTCTTATCCAAAACATACATTTTGTTATTTTTTAAAAGGCTTAGCTTAGTCGCAACCGTAGTCTTTTGGCTACTCTCTTAAATCAAACAAACCCTCGGTAGTGCGTTTTAAAAGGTTTTGGCCTTCTTTGGCTTTCTGATTTTTACCCCTTTTGTTTGGGCGGTTGTGGTGGTTATTCTGTGGCTTTTCACGTGACCTGGAGTTTAGGGTGTGACACACAACCTCTAGTATTTTAATCTTATGGTATGGATGTGGTGATAACAAGGTTGTTAGTAATATACGTTGGCATTAAGAATTGCCTTGTATGGGAGTAGTTTCTCTTAAAGAATTTTTCATGTGTGGGAGTAGTCACTCTAAAAGCGTTTGCCCTGTATGAGAGTAGTCACTCTGAAATGTTTACCCTATATAGGAGTAGTCTCTCTTAAAAAAATTTCTCTATGTGGGAATAGTCACGCTGAAAGTGTTTGTCATGTGTGGGAATAGTCACTATGAAATGTTTGTCCTATGTGAGAGTAGTCTCTCAAAGAGTTTGTCCTGTGTGAAAGTAGTCACTCTGAAGTGTTTGCATTGTAATTGTGAAGTCTTCATATGAGAAATGATAATGATGAGATGTAGCTATTAAGTCATATTATGAAAATTGATTTTAATGTATATTGTGGATTACAAAATTTTATTATGAGAAAAGGTTATAATGTACCGTGGCGAGTAAATCATATTATTATTGTATCTTACGATGAGAAAGATATTGAGATTAATAGGTTGAACTGGATGCGATGCTTTCGCAGCTTTTATTATAATGTGATAAACCATCTTTTAAAGGTGTTCAGTATATGTTCTTAAACTGAGTGTTTTTGTTTTCATCTTCTTCATTTTAAATATTAAGTGCGCTCTCATGTTACCTTCGTGACTATAGATAACATGTTTCGCTAGATGTTGGTCCACCATAGTTGTCATCTTATTGGCTCAAGCTCAAAGTCTGAGATTACTTTTTATGAGGTTTTTTTTTATGTACGCCTGAGGGGGCTGAAGTATCTCAGTTTGGACGATGAGATAACGTATTTTTTAGGAGTAAAACTACACTTGTATCTATGAATAAATGGTTTCAGTTTCGACTCGTATGGATACCCTTCTTGATCGTTTTAAGTTATATCGATTTTTTTTCATCTCCCTTGAGATGGGGTGTGACATTTTGGAATAAGTGCTCTAGGTTTTAGGTTCTGTAGACTTGTTAAAGTGTAGTCTGTGGTGGACTATAGGTTAAGTATGTTCTTGTATAGTGCAGTTTAGGCATTGGGATATCATACACTTGTCTTCGAATGTTCGATTAACTGGCTTTGAAATCCATTGGGAAACGCATCTTAGCTAGATGTAGGTTCCTAATCAGAGTTCTGAGTATGTTATCGGATTGGGAAGATAGTTCTGGCATAGGTTCTTGTTCAAAAGTTTGAGTTTGTTGTCGGATCGAGGAGAGAGCCTGGCGTTGTTTTCTAATCAGAATTCTAAGTATGCTTAATCGAAATGGGGAATAACTCTTCTCTTATTTTAGATTTTCATTCTAGCTACCTATTCTATTCTTTATAACTTTGAGTTGGATTCTAACATTGAACCCTAATTCATATCTTATTGTAATAGAGTGAAGTATGGAGAACTCGAATGGAGCGTCGTTTGTCCCTAAGCATTCTAATGAGGAGCATTAGAAAGTGTTTCCACCATTGGGATAAGAACAACCCGAACTTGTAAACAAACCTAACTCAACCACTAGAATGTTAGAGGCTATCGGGAGACTAACGGAGCAGAATGCAAGATGTATTGCAATGCAGGCTGGAAAGACCGATAATTCCTTAGTTAAACAATTTAAATATTTAGGTGGTAAGGAGTTTGTGGGAACCGTTAGTCCCACCGAAGCTGAAAATTAGCTGAGGAACTGAGTACGTATTTTAGATAGACTCGGGGTGGTGGAAGATGATAGGATCGTTCTTTTAACTTTTATGTTTAAGGGTGAGGCTTATAACTGGTGGGAAGCCACTAAGAGGTGGTTGAATATACCGGTGCCAAGAGTTGACCCTATGGTACCACGAAAAATTTCTTGGGCTCATTTCGTGAAGGCGTTTGACAAACAGTACAAACCTATGACCTATAAGTACGAGAATGGGCAAGACTTCATCGATCTTATACAAGGGAAAATGAATGTGGCAAAGTATGAAAAGAGGTTCACAGAGTTATTGCAATATGCGTCCTAACTTGTACTTGATGAAGAAACAAAGTGCAGAAGGTTTCAAAAGGGATTAAATTTCTCAATTAGGACTAGACTAACCATCCTTGAGTTGGAAAACTATGTTAATTTGGTTAACAAGGCTACGATGATTGAGATAGAAGTTAATGAGGGCGAGGAAAGGCGGGAAGAATTCAAAAGGTGCAAGTTCAGATGTACCTCAACAGACAAGATGGAAAAGTATAGTTCTAAGAGTAATGCCCCAAAGCCACAAATGTTTTGGGGTCAGAGCCACCAATCAACAACAAAGAATTCTGAAATCAAGTGAGACTGATCAAATAGGGGAGCGTTCGACCGTACCGAGAAAGCAAACACGTATACTTGTTTTAGGTGTGGGACCGCTGATCATTTAATTAAAGATTGCCCGAAAGTTAGTCAAGGGACAGGCATGTATGCTTGCTACTGGTGTGGAGCCACTGATCATGTAGTTAAGGATTGTCCAAAAGCTAGTCGGGGGCTCACTTGTTACCACTGTCGTGAACTGGGACACATAGCCTCACAGTGCCTGCATTTGGGAACACCAGCACAATTAGCTATTGGAAGCAAAAGGATGAGGGATGATGGGCCAACTAGGAGTGCGCAAGATAAAAGGGAAGTAACCAATGCAACAGCCAAGGATTTCGGGGCAAGTATTCAGCATCACAAGATAAAGCACACAAGTTACACCTGACGAAGTGACAGGTACTCTTATAACTTTTAATAGAAATGCTTATGTTCCATTAGATCTGGTACCAACGCGTTCTTTTATATCACCCACACAAGTAGATGTTATAATGATAAAACTTCTTTATTGTATAATATCAATTGCTACACCGATAAGAGAGGAAGCAATAGAGAAAAGTGTGTTTAGAATCTATTTGTTGAGAATAGGAGTTAAGTTATGCAGGTGGTTTGTGAGTTTCCTAAATATATTTTCAGAGGATTTACTAGGAATACTCTTAGATCAAGAAGTTGAGTTTACAATTAACCTATACCTAGGCACAACGTCTATATCCGTTTCTCCTTATAAAATGTCACCTGCTAAATTGAGAAAGTTGTTGGGTAAAGGTTTTGTTAGACCTAATGTCTCACTTTGGGGAGCACCCGTATCTTTTGTAAGGAAGACAAATAGAAATCTATGAATGTTTGTGGTTTATCAACGTTTGAATAGAGTCATTATTAAGAATAGATATCCTTTGCGTAGGATAGATGTTCTATTCGATCAGTTGTGAGGAAATTAATGGAGTTAGTAAGGACTATAACCATACGATCCACTTTTAAAAGGCCAACGTAGTGGCAATTATACTAAGTCGAAAAGCATTACGGAGGTATAACATATCTTTGAGCAGTGCGAATTATCTTTGTTTTCATAAATGCATTTGTTTGAGGCCAACCTTACGGTAGATAAGAATGGAAGTTCAGTACAAACATTTAGTGGAAGACCAATATTGCTAGGCCAATTCTGAATTGTTAAGTTATTGAGTAGACAAGATAATGTCGGACGAAAACGATAAGGGCAAGATGGGTTTATAGCAAAGTTACCTTGGTCTCCTAAGGGAATGATACTGATACGTGAGACAAACATGTTTCTGTAGATTGGGATGCATGTATACATTTTAATGAGATCATTTGTCTCCATGTAATTCGTCTTCATGAAATATCAGCTGCTTTATTGCCAAACAGAGATCCTCACTTTACCTCTAGATTCTAGCTAAGTTTACAAGATGCATCGAAAACTATTCCGAAATTTAGCACGTCCTTTTCATTCACAAAAAAAATAGTCAATCAGAAAGGACGATCCAAACCTCAAAAGATATGCTCAAAGCAGGTATTCTGGACTTACCAAGAAGTTGAGAGAAACATTTGTCGTTGAACAAATTTGCTTACTATAATAGTCCCTAGTTGACCGTAAGAATGGCCCCTTACGAAGTATTGTGCGACAGAAAATATCAAAGCCCAAATTTGTTGGAAGAAAGCTATGGAAAGAAAAGTTGCTTGGGCCCGAGATTGGTTAAATCACTACAGTCAAGATAAATTTAATATAAGAGGATTTGAAGACGCCACGAAGCATATCGAGATATTATACGAACAATTGTAGATGCGATCTATAATTCTTTAAAAAAGTAGAGTTAAATTCTTGGTGTCGTAGATCAAATTGGTGGGAAACACAATGTTTCGATTAGCTCTGCCAACCGAATCGTTACGAATGCACGATATTCTTCATGTCCCGATACTAGAGAAGTGCATGCCCTTACGAGTGAAGAGGGACCAACGCTAACACTAGACAGACAAGAACAAGTCCTGTAAAACAAAGTCGTTTCGACTGATGAAAGCACTGCAGCATAGTCTTTCGATTAAAGAAGCCACCAGGGGCCAAAAAGGAGATATACGAAAGAAGTACCCACATCTTATTAGATAAGGTATATAAATTTCGATGATGAAATTTTTTAAAGGAGGTAGATTGTAATAACCCATATCTTAGAAACCAAAAGAAAAGGAAGTACGTTTCAAATCGAGCAAATTATCGAACCTAACTTCATTGAGAAGGGCCGGCCCAGTCGTTTAACTTTTTTGAGCCCGGGACTTGAAATAGTTTGAGACCGGTTTCACCCTCGTGTAAAAATAATATCTAGCGATTAAATAAAAAGGGAAATGAATAATAATTAATAAAAACACTCGGAACGAAATTCATGAGATAACCTTATAATTAATTTTGAAAATCGAGGCTCAAAATCAAAATCTTATAAAATACTAAAAATCTCAATTTTTGAAATTAAACCATATCATGTAACTCTAGATTTTTCTTAACAATTCTGTCTACAGAATAATTCATAAATAACATTAAAAGTTTATACCAAATTTTAAAATTTTTTTGAAAACAAAATTTTACATTGAAAATTCACACGATAAAAATTACACCAAAAATTGACACCTAAGAATTTTGCATGGATGCAAAATGCCATCTGTCCACCTATTATCCCTATAAATACTTGAAGCCAACACTCCCATTTCACATAAACGAAAAATCTGGAGAAGAAGAACTGAGGAAGCAACTTGAAGAAGACGATGAGTAGCAACAAAAGAAGAAAATATATAAGAGAAGTAATAGGCACGGGAGGACCGAGCCAAGTCACCACACCGGTGCAACCTTCTCCACCGCCGAACCACAATGCCACCATCGATACACCCTCAGCCGTTGTCCCCGCCAGCTCGATCCGACGATCGCCACTGTCACTGTTTGCCGCCGGCAAGTGGAATTCCAAATATAAATTAGTTTTTGTTTTTTGACGGAAACTTTTTGCCGTCCCCCACAGCCACCATGAACCACCATCCTTACATCCAGACTATGGAACTCTAGATAATTATTTCTTCTTTAAAACAAGATAAAATTTGCACCATTTTGTTGAGAATTGGGTGAGATATGAATTTTTTAACTAACACGCATTCGAAAACAAATAAATTTGGTGTAGTTTGGATTAAATAGCCATTGTTTTTTATACGGATCTCCGTTTTGAACGATCTTTAGTGTTCCAAAAAGAGAACATCATGGAATAAAACTCTCATGTTTATCACTTTCCTCAGAAAGACTGTTTTACACGTCAAATTTACATCCAAAGTTTAAAAGCAAAAACTGCTCAGAATTTCTGAAACTCAATGAACCAGCATCTATAAACTGCCGTCGATTCATCTATTAACCCCAGACTTGCGTGATTTTTGATGTTCTGAAAAGGGAAAATAGTTTTCTATAACTTCCGTGTTTATGACTTTTGCTAAAAACAGCGTTTGCTACATGAAATGTTGCCCTAAACAGTAGGACACAAAACTGTCAGAAATTTCAGTTTCCGCCAAAACAGCCCCTTTCAAACACCGTTAGTTTTTTGTACGAGCCTCGACTGATTTTAGCATTGAAACTATTAAAAACTAGGTTTCGAGACCTTTCCAACGACACAAAATTTGACCCAAATGGACCACGGTACATCTTCCAAAAATCATGACCAAATTTAGCCCCCACAAACATTTTAACAGTAAAACCCCTAAACCACCTTTGCTAAGTTTATTCGCCTACATGTAAAGTTCGTAATATATTTATTATTTTAGTTCTTTTCAAGGCACCAGGATGTGATCTCCAAAAATTTAAGTTTCGCTCGTTTGAGAAGTGGATTTTGCTTTAATCAGGTGAGAGCGCTTAATAATTATTTTGAACAATGATGTGTGCATGAGAGTATTAATTAGTATTATTTTAAACTATGACGCATGAAATATGCTTTAAAAATTGCTTTAACATCCATGTGTTGAACCATGTGAATATCTAAAAACTTTGGGCAATGTATGAGTGCGTAGGATAAAAAAAATGTCTTTAGGTTATATTGATTTCAATATTTATTTTCATTTTAGGTTCTGTTTGTTTTGATGTAAAATATTTTACCATGAAAAATATTTTACATGTAAAATAATTTTGTAAAAATTATTTTTTTTACTAGTATTTTTTGGTGTTTGATTAACATTTGAAAAATATTTTCAGTACAAGAAAATATTTTACCATGAAAAATACACAAATTTAAAATATAAAATTAATTGCAAATTAATATTTTTTTATTGATAGGATGATACTTTTTTCTAAGCAATACATCCTCTTATCGATTAAAAATAGTATCAGTAATTGAATCTGTAATCAGGTCAGTGATTGAAATATGGTTATTTAAACATTTTCTTTCTTCTCCTTGGGTCAAATTAGCTTCTTGCCGCAGTGCTTCGAAAATGTTGCCATGGCTTCTGCGGATGCTCGGAGACCTCGACACCATTTCCTTCATCATCGTCTTCCTCCTCTGTTTCCTAGAGAAAATTAGCATATGCTGCCTGAACATGGCTGCCAAAGAGAGAGAGAGAGAGAGAGAAATAGATAGAGAGAGAAAAAAGAAATCAGAAATCATGGAGATCAGATCTGTAGAGCTCAAAGTGAGGAGATATAATAATGGGAAAACAAACCTATCATCAGGAGAAACTTGAGCTGCTCGGTCAAAGTAATGGGCGAACGTTTCCAAATGCGCTTAATTACAAAATTAACTTACCAGTTAGCTTTTTGTAAAACAAATTTAGTCTAATGATGTAAAATATTTTACCAAAAAAAATATTTTACATAAATATTATCAACTAATCAATAAAAATGAAGTAAAATATTTTATCTAAAAATATTTTACGTCAAAACAAACGAAGCCTTAATGTCGGTGTTGTCCCTTGAACTTACCGCAAAAATGTTGGTGACTATATTTGACTACTTGGCAAAAGTTTTCCTTTTAAGTTACAAATTTTCTATTACGCAATCTAATACTTAATGTGAAAAAGTAGATTTATTTAGTTGCTACTTGGAATTTGTTGATGAAATGTCTTTGATCAATGATTCTCCTTACCTTAGTTTCTTAATGAAGGCAGCATGCTAGCCTCCCTTCTGTTCCTATCCTAGTTAATTCGCTATTAATTAGAGAACTTAATAATGCAACTGTTAGTGGTCAAGGCATTCGGTTGTCTAACTTTTCCACTGATGTTTACCATCCACAATCAAGATTTGTTGTTTTATGAAGCATGATGGTTGGTTTTATGTTTTGTTTATTTCCCCCACTTAGCTACAAGACATTTAATTTTCACCTATCAAATTTTTGGAGTGGAATCGGTGTGTCCGATCTCGTCAAATTTTTGATGATAACGAGATTGTTAGTAATATACTTTGGAGTTTAGAGTTTCCCTACATGGGAGTAGTTTCTCTTAAAGAATTTGCTTTGTGTGAGAGTAGTTACTCTAAAAGTGTTTGCCTTGTGTGAAAGTAGTCAATCTGAACGTGTCACGGCCCAAACTCTAGGTAAAATGAAATGCCCAAAACTAAACATACATAACACACAACCCGATGTTCACTCTCAAATAAAGCATACATGCATTAAATATGGTTGTCAAAAAGCTTACAATACACATTTTCAACACCGAAAATCATGCAAAATAATAATACATGATCCAAAAAGATGCAAAAAACCAAGACTACAAATGTTCCGACCCTCTGGTACCTCCAGATCAACTTGCATGACCGGTACCTGAAAAACATTTCAAATCCCACACCGTGAGCCAAAGGTCAACAGAAACTAGACAACCAAGAAATAAAAGCTAAACATGCTAGGAAAACAAAATGCGGCTTTGACTCACACAAGTCTCGAAAACATATAACTATATTACAATGCCTCACATGCATTCCATGTACCTTCTCGGGTTTTCACCGAAGGACCGCAGCACCAACTAATGCACTTTTTTGGGCTTTTACCGAGGGATCACAGCCCCAACCAATGCGCTGTTAACCAGAGTTAACGTTCATAGAACCACATCTCCAACGCTCGTATTTTGTACAGTTATGCATAGATAAAACCAAAGTTTTTTTTATGCACGAAACCACTTATAAACTTCACATAACGATGCCACTCACCACATAACCCGACATCAATTCACTTGCTACACAACCGACATCCATTCCTCAAGATGACCAACAACCTACAAGACCAAACCTAACCCGAAGACCAACTCCAAACCTCCCACAACAATTTTCACAAAACACAAACGTTTTCAAAACCCACCTTTGAAAATGATCAAAAACCCAAACACACCACACACCCAACGATGTCTAAACACCACGATAAACTAACCCACGTCACCCTCGAGAACGACAACAAAGCACAAGCACAACCCCACGACCACAACACGACCACTAAAAACAACAAAAACAACCCCAACAGCACTTCAGTCGATTGAACCCCATAATTCAGTTGACTGAAAAGCTACTGAAAAAGAAACAGAGAGCCTCAACCTAGTTCAGTCGATTGAAAACCTCAGCCTAGTCGACTGAACAACCCTACTGTCGATCTAGTTGACTGAACTGCCCAGTTCAGTCGATTGACTCACGGCAAAAATCGACTCTAAGCTACTGGAACAGCTCTCTCAAACCCAAAATTGAAGCATCCAAACTCCTTTTCGGTACCCTCAGACATACCCACACCCAAAATTACTAAAAAACACCGAAAAAACACCTCAAAAACCCATTTCATCTAATCAAAAACAACCAAAAACGATTTTGAACCAAAACCTAACTTTTCGAAACATAAATCGATTTTTCATTCATTTTTAAACGGTAAAAAAACATAAGATTTCACGTAGCACCCCTTTAAGACAGGAGAGTCTAGGATCCTACCTCGTTGAGTCAAAAATTCGACGCCTCAAACCACATGCAAAAACAAATTTTGTCGAAATAAAATTCTGTCTGGATGAATGCGTTGCTCACAACGAGGATACTAAGAATCCGCTAACTGATCATCGAAAACCAAACCCTGGGCCCCTGAGAAGTTAGAGAGAAGGCAAAACTTTTAAGGTTTCAAATCTAAAGAGATGGAAAATATCTTGAAAAATATCTAAAAACAAATATTTATAGGCTCGCGAATTTTTTTTTTTTTTTTGAAATTCACACTATAACCCTCAACGGACCCCAATAACTAACCCCACATGCATATCTAAGCACAATCATGCATTAAAACATGCAACAATAAAATGATAAACTACGCGTCAAAACACCGAAAAAGGAAAACGGGTTAGGGTCTCACAACTCTACCCCCCTTAAAAGAATTTTGTTCCTGAAATTTAACCCAAGATTAAAAGAAAAAAACCCCGTTGATTGCCATCGACACAGGCGCAAGAGGTGATCAGCCAAACCACTCTTAGGATACAGTCAAACAAGGTTATGCATTCTAAACAACTGCTAACTACCTCAAAGACACGGGATCTACAACTCGTCCCACCCTCACATCCTCACTAACCGATGTCTCAACACAGCGCACCACCCACGGAATCCATCACCAACCCCCAAACAGATGAAATGAAGAAACATGATGCTCCTGTGTCGATAAGAACACTGGCCCAAAGTCTGCACACTCAAAAAGTACCTCTATTCACTGGAGGAGTAGATGCATCATCAGGCACAACCGGTGCCTTAGAAGAACTAGGAGCCATGAGGGCATACACTCTGTCCTGAGTCATCCTGTTCCGTCCACCATAGCCTGGCACTGTCGGCTACCGTATCGACTGAACTGAAGTACCCCCATCTGTAACCTGGGATGTCTGAACTGCAGGCTACTGTCGGTAATCTGGTTGACCCTACACAGACAAACTCACTGGTGTGCCTGTCGTACCTGGTATACTGCCTCCCTGAGGGTAATTCCTGTGAATATGACCAGGCTGGCCACATCTATAACAAATTTTTAGCTCCCTCCCTTGTGGCTGAACCCATACTGAACCCTAGGACAACCTCCACTGCGGGCAATCCACCGCACGATGCCCTGGTTGTCTACACTTATAGCAAATTAACTTCCTCTGGTCTGGCCTCATAGATGAAGCCACTGATGGTGCTGGTGCAAAAACCTGCTGTGGTAATCCAGATAGATGAAAATCAGGGCCAGAGGACCTCTGCCTCTTGCTGGAGCACCCAACTAACTGCGCCTCTACTCCGCTCTGTTGTGCTCTAACCTCCCTAGGTCCACAGGTCTCACTCAAAGTGTTCTCAATCCTTGCTGCTTACTTCATCGGCTCTGTAAAAACATGCAACCCCATTCTCGCCACTCGCTCCCTGATTATCGACCTCAAATGCCGTTTAAACTTTCTCAAACGTAACTTGTATGTCACCACCATCTCGGTGCAAAACAAGACAGGCTAGTAAATCTGGCCTCGTACTGCACAATACTGATCACTCCCTGAGTGAGGGCATAGAACTCCTCTCTCTACAAGTCCCTCAAGGAAGCGGGGAAATATTTCTCTAGAAAAACTCCCGTGAAAGCAGCCCATGTGCCCTCCACAGTATTTCTGACATATTTTCACCACTCATAGGCATCACCTCTCAACTGGAAAGTGACAAAAGAAACCCGTAATTTGTCCTCAACTATCTACAATGTGTCAAGGATCTGGGTCACCAATTTTAACCACTTTGTCGCTACAGTAGGATCAGGATCCCCACTAAAAGTAGGTGGATCCATATGTCTGAACTCTCGCATCGCCGCTGTTGTCCTCGACTCAAGTTCTCTCTCTCTCTCTCCCCTAGTAGTCTCAACCAGCTGTTGGATGGAGCCTACCATCACACGCAGCAACTCAATCGTGTTCATCAGTCCTTAGGGAGCATTTGCAACCCTAGCATTAGGGATAGGCATATCCCCTTGACCTAAACCACGGCCTCGTCCTCTCCGCACAAACATCACGTTTATATGAAAGGAAAAATAGAACATAAGACGCAGCACATCACATGAACATAAACATTAACCACATAAGCATGCTAACACATAACCACATAGGTTCATGCTAAACTAACCCCACATACCGAGGAGAATCGACAAGAGTGACGCGTCAATTTGGATAACCTTCTTAGATTCCTTGCCAGAAAACACGTCGGCCAAAGGTATTTTTAACTCGGCTTCTAAGCTTGTTAATCCAAACGCCCGAAGGCAAGACTAATCAATCCTAAGATTCAACCCTTATGCTCACATATACATCTATCTCGTACTTAACATGCTAGCACGCTCATGTTATCAAAACATCTAAACACATACAACCAAGCACGCGCAATCAACCTCATAAGGTGATGCACCATCTTTCCACGACTCTTAGGTATTCAAACCTAGAGCACTAATGCCATTCTATTACGCACCAAACTCTGGGTCATGTGAAACGCCCAAAACCAAACATACACAACACCCAACCCGATGTTCACTCTCAAATAAAACATGCATGCATTAAATATGATCGTCAAAAGGCTTACAATACACGATTTCAACACCGAAAAACATGTAAAATAATAATACATGATCCAAGAAGATGTAAAAAAGGAAGACTACAAATCTTCTGCCCCTCTAGTTCCTCCGAATCAACCTGCATGACCGGTACCTAAAAAATATTTCAAATCGCACACTATGAGCCAAAGCTCAGCAGAAACTAGGCAATCAAGAAATAAAAGCTAAACATGCTAGGAAAACAAAGTGCGATTTTAACTCACACGAGCCTCAAAAACGGTTCGAAAACATATAACTATATTATAATGCCTCACATGCATTCCATGTACCTTCTCGAATTTTCACCGAAGGACCGCAGCCCCAACTAATGCACCTTCTTGGGCTTTTACCGAGGGACCGCAACCCAACTAATGCACTATTAACTAGAGTTAACGTTCACAGAACCACATCTCCAACGCTCGTATTTTGTACAGTTATGCATAGATAAAACCAAAGTTTTTTTTATGCACGAAACCACGTATAAACTTCACATAACGACGCCACTCACCACATAACCCGACATCCACTCACATGCTACACAATCGACATCCACTCCCAAGGATGACCAACAACCTACAAGACCAAACCTAACCTAAAGACCAACTCCAAACCTCCCACAACAATTTTTACAAAACATAGACGTTTTCAAAACCTGCCTTTGGAAAGGATCAATGACCCAAACACACCACACACCCAACGATGTCTAAACACCACGATAAACTAACCCACGTCACCCCTAAGGATGACAACAAAGCACAAACACAATCCCACGGCCACAACACGACCACCTAAAATAACCAAAACAGCCCCAATAGCACTTCAGTCAACTAAACCCCATAATTTAGTCAACTGAAAAGCTACTAAAAAATAGAGAGCCTCAACCCAGGTCTGTCGACTGAACACCTCAGCCTAGTCAACTGAACAACCCTACTATCAACCCAGTCGACTGAACTGGGCAATTCAGTCGACTGACTCACGGTGAAAACCGACTCTAAGCTACTGGAACATCCCTCTTAAACCCAAAATCAAAGAATCCAAACTCTGTTTCAACACCCTCGGACATACCCACACCCAAAACTACTAAGAAACACCTCAAAAACCAATTTCATCTAACTAAAAATAACCGAAAATGATTTTGAACCAAAACCTAACTTTTCGAAACATAAACCAATTTTTCATACATTTTTAAATGGTAAAAACACACAAGATTTCATGTAGCACCGCTTTAAGACATGAAATTTTAGGATCCTACCTCGTTGAGTCAAAAACTCGATGTCTCGAACCACGTGCAAAAATAAACGCCGTCGAAATGACCGTCCGGGTGAATACGTTGCCCACCATGAGGATACTAAGGATCCGCTATCTGATCGTCGAAAACTAAGTCCCGGGCCCCCGAGAAGTTAGAGAGAAGGCAGAGCTTTTAAGGTTTCAAATCTACAGAGATGAAAAATATCTTGGAAAATATCTAAAGACAAATAGTTATAGGCTTGCGAAATTTTTTTTTTTGAAATTCGCACCTCAACGCCCAATGGCCCCCGGTAATCAACCCTACATGCATATTTAAGCCTAATCATGCATTAAAACATGCAACAATAAAATGATAAACTACGCGTCAAAACACCAAAAAAGGAAAACGGGTCAAGGTCTCACATTGGCCGTGTGTTGGAGTAGTTACTCTGAAATGTTTGTCCTGTGTGGAAGTAGTCTCTTTTAAAGAATTTTTCTTGTGTGGGAGTAGTCATTCTGAAGGTGTTTGCCATGTGTGGGAGTAGTCAATCTGAAAGTGCTTGCTCAGTGTAGGAGTAATCTCTCTTAAAAGAGTTTGCCCTGTGTGAGAGTAGTCACTCTGAAGTGTTTGCATTGTAATCGTGAAGCCTTGTTTTGAGAAATGATAATAATGAGATGTGACTATTAATCCGTATTATGGAAATTGATTTTAATGTATTGTGGGTTATAAAATTTCATTATGAGAAAAGGTTACAATGTGCCGTGGTGGGTAAGTCTTATTATTATACTTTCTAACAATGAGAAAAATATTGAGATAAATGGGTTGAACTAGATACGGTGCTTTTGTAGCTTTTATTATAATGTGATAAACCATCTTTTAAAAGTGTTCAGTATGTGTTCTTAAACTGAGTGTTTTTTTTTTTATCTTGTTCATTTTAAATACTAAGTGCACTTTTCTATAACTTTTATGGTTGCGATAAGAGGTTTCGTTAGATGTTGGTCGACCACAGTCGTCATCTTATAGGCTCAAGCTCAAAGTCAGAGGTTATTTTTTATGAGGTCTTTTTTTTTATGTATGCCTAAGAGGGATGAAGTATCTCGGTTTGGACGTATGAGATAGCGTATTTTTTAGGAGTATAACTACATTTGTATCTATGAATAAATGATTTTGGTTTCAACTCATATGGATACCCTTCTTGACCATTTTAAGTTATATCAATTTTTTTTCGATTTTCAAGTCCCTTGAGTTAGGGTGTGACACAAAAGAATATAAGTTTATGCTCACTGAGATTTATCCACCTTAACCTGATGAGAGGGTAACCAAACAGGAAGCCGAGTCTTATCAAAAGTGGCAGGAGGCTGGTTAGATGGCATGGTGTTATAATCTGGTATCCATGTCGAATGTACTATAACATTAGCATCAGTGTATACCCAGTGCCTATGACATGATGATCAACCTCAAAGAGATGTTTAGAGATCAGGATTGTACTGCTAGGCAGGTGGCCATGAAATCTCTTATGAACACAAGTATGGTTGAAAGCACTCTAGTAAGGGATTATTTTCTGAAGATGATTGGTCTTCTAAATGACCTAGAAATCCTTAGAGCTGAAATCGATGGAAAAATTCAGGTATATATCATACTCCAATCGCTGCCTGGTAGCTTTTAGCAATTTGGCCTTAATTACAACATGAGCAAACTCCATTTTACCCTGAAAGAACTACTTAAAGAACTTCAAGCAGCTTAGGGCATCATTAGGAAGCGAGTTAGTGTTTTTGTTACTGAAAGAGTTTAGAAATAAGGTGCAGCTTCTAAGTTAGTTGATGGTTAGCAGCATCGTTCTGCCCTGGCACCCTCTGTAGCATCTTCGGGACGATCGGAGTTCAGAGAGATTACTTGTTTTGTATACCGATAGCCAAATCACTGCGTCATCGACTGCCATAGAAAGGATAGTCATAGGGCCATGCACTGACTTAGCCCCAAGGGAGAAGGCTTATTCCATGTTATCAGTGTGGTCAGGCAGGACAAATGCATCGACGTTACCCTTAGGGAGGGAATACTCATAGTACAGCAGATTCCCACCCAGTTCAGTCCATTCAAAGACGACAAGGTTAAGTCCAGTCACAACAGCAATTAGGGGTGCAAACATCTAAAGCTACGGGAGGGACCACTTCGGTCCAATCTGTGAGGCATCCAGGAGTGCAGAGTTACGGTGGGGAAATTGAGGAACACATGGGTGAGTCTTTGTCCTTTCTGAGCCAAGTACTTCGAATGCACCAGCCGTACCAAATGCTGCATCTAGTACGTCCATTATTAGAGGTACCTTCCTAGTATACAGTTCATAGGTCAGTCTTCTTATCGATAAGGAAGCATCACATTCATTCATCTCATATGCATTCGCATTCGCATTAAGGTTGGAGATAGATGCACTGGATAGTGTATTGTGTGTGGAGACTCTAGTGAGAGGGAGTGCTTTGTTGAAGCAAATTTGAAGATCATGTGAGATTGAGATTGCCAGTCGCTACCTAGCTTTTGATCTTATCGTTTTAGATATGTCTGCCTTCGATATCATCCTAGGGATGGATTGGTTGATTACCTATCACGCATATATCGATTGTAACCGACGGCGAGTATCTATTTGTACTCCATAGGGTGATTATTTTTAGTTTGTTGGTGATCAGGATGATGGTTCAATGCCTTTGCCTATCAAGTTGCGGAGCCATGAAAATCTTACCCTTCTTATTTCTAACCTGTTTATTAGCGAGGCTGAGTCCATTCGAGGAGAACTCCGTCCCATTATTTGCGAATTTCCCAACGTCATTCTTGACGATTTATTTGAACTAACACCATGACGAGAAGTAGAGTTCTCTATTGACCTTATACCGAGAACTACACCTATTTCTACGTCACCATACCATTTTGCCCTGGCCAAATTGCAAGAGTTGAAAGTGCAGCTTCAAGAGTTGTTGGATAAGAGCTTTATACGTCCGAGTACTTTTCCTTGGGGAGCTCCGACATTATTTTCCAAGAAGAAGGATGAATCCTTACGCTTATGTAATGATTATCGAAGGTTAAACCAAGTGACCGTGAAAAATAAATATCCTATGCTAAGAATTGATGATTTGTTTGATCAACTAAAGGGTTCGAGTTGCTTCTCAAAAATTGACTTGAGATCAAGTTATCACCAGTTGTAGGTGAATGAGGAGGACATTGCGAAGACGACTTTTCGCTCATGCTATGGGCACTACGAATTTCTTATCATGCCGTTTAGTTTATCCAATGCACCAGCGACGTTTATGGACTTGATAAACCGTATCTTCCATCTTTACCTTGATAGGTTCGTGGTTGTATTTATAGATAACATCTTTATTTATTCACCATCAAGGGAAGCACACGAAGAACACCTGAGAATTGCATTGTAACTCCTACGAGAGCATCACCTATACGCTAAATTCGAGAAATGCGAGTTTTAGCTATCCAAGGTAAAGTTCCTTCGACACGTGGTGTCAGGAGAAGGCGTAGCGGTGAATTTTTCGAAAATTGACGCTGTGATGAGTTGGGAACAACCAAAAATTGTGTTTGAAATTCAAAGTTTCTTGGGGTTAGCAAGCTATTACCAAAGGTTTGTCAAAAACTTTTCTACACTTGTCGCGTCTTATACATAAAGGGACTAAATTTATATGGAACGAAGCTTGTTAGCTATCTTTCCAAGAATTGAAGAAGCAGTTGATGACTATGCATATTTTGATCATACCGGAGTGGGGGTTGGGTGATACCGTATATTAAGACGCATCACACGTTAGGTTAGGTTGTGTCCTTATGCAGCAAGGTGGAGTTGTTGCATAAGGTTCTTGACAACTGAAGACACATAAAAAGAACTATCCAACGCACGATTTGGAGCTTGCAGCGGTGGCTTTTGCATTGAAAACTTGAAGGCATTATCTATATGGTGAACGTTTTGAGGTATTTTCAGATCATAAGAATTTTAAATACTTATTTTCTCAAAAAGATTTGAATTTACGACAATGAAGGTGAATAGAGTACCTTGGTGATTACGATTTTGATTTTTAATATTCGGGGAAGGCAAACGTAGTAGCCGACACTCTGAGTAGGAAATCCCTTAGTTCTTTGGCCCGATTAACCATGCGGGAGTGAACATGCTCGGGGAGGTTGGGGAATACGAGTTACATCTTGTAGAGATCGACGAGTGTGTCGCGTTGTTTATAGTAGTTTCACAACCTTTTCTTCTTAGCCGCATTGTTGAAGCCCAACAGCAGGATAGTGAGGCCCAATGTTTCATGATCGTGTTTTGAGTAGCGTAAATGCCAAAGGATGGACTATACTTTTTGATCAGAGTTTGTGATTTGTAAGGAGACGATTTGTGCCAAAGTTATGTCGCAAGGACGTGCTTCATGACTTTCATCATTCTCGCCTAGCCGTGCATCTGGGTGGCATGAAGATGTAACATGATTTTTGCCGTCAATTTTAGTGGAAAGGTATGAAGAAGGATGTGGCGCTTTTTGTTTCACGATGCCTTACTTGTCAGCAAGTGAATGTCGAGCATCAGAGACCAGCGGGATTATTATAGCCATTGCCAGTATAAGAGTGGAAATGGGAAAACATCACAATGGATTTTGTCTCAGAATTTCCAAGGTCGCCAAGAGGGCATGATTCCATTTGAGTTGTGGTGGACCGATTAACCAAGTCTGCGCATTTTCTTCCTATTAATATGTCTGACTCAATGGACAAGCTTAGTAAATTGTAAATGTTAGCGAGATAGTTCGACTCCATGGAGTACCGTTGTCTATTGTTTCCGATCGAGACCCTTGATTCACATCACATTTTTTTTGTGGAGTCTTCAATCAGCTTTGGGGACGAGCTTTCTTTTTAGCACCGCTTTTCACCCACAGATGGATGGTCAATCCGAGCACACTATTCAAATTTTGGAGGACGTGTTACAAGCGTGTGTGTTAGATTTTTGTGGATCTTGGGATGATCACTTGCCTTTGCCAGAATTTGCATATAACAATAGTTATCAATCAAGCATTGAGATGACGCCTTTTGAGGCCTTATGTGGTAGACCTTGTAGGCCACCTATTTGTTGGACTAGTGTGGGGCAAACAGCTCTGTTGGGACTCGACCTAGTACGTGAGACGGCTGATAAGATTGGAGCTACATGCCAATGCCTAATGATGATCCAAAGTCGTCAAAAGAGTTATATCGATCGAAGAAGAAGACTCTTGATGTTTGAAGTGGGTGATCATGTCCTTTTTAATTCTCACCTCGCGCGGGTTTGATGAGGTTTGGTAAGAGTGGAAAGTTGTCGCCATGTTTTATATGATAGATTGATATCCTTGAGAGGATTGGTGACGTGGCCTACCGTTTTGCCTTGCCTCCACAACTATCATCAGTGCATAACATTTTTCACGTTTCTATGTTGAGGAAGTATGAACTGGATCCTTCACACGTTCTTGATTGGGCCGAGTTACGAGTTGAAGATGATATCTCCTACAAAGAACGACCGGTGAGGATTTTGGATACCAAGGAGCAAGTATTGCGAGGATGAACCATTGCTTATGTCAAGGTGTTATGATTTCATGACGGTGTCGAGAAAGCCATGTGGGAGCGTGAGTCAGAAGTTCGTTCTAAGTATCCAAATTTGTTTTTATCTTGATGTGTATTGAATTGTGACGAAATTTCCTAAGTGGAGGAGAGTTTTGAGACCTAGTCCAATTTTAATCAATGTAATTAAATGCTTACATGATAACTTACCTATGTAGTATTACATTTGAGCATGTGTACTTGTTATACATATGTGGCCAATGGGCCCGGTAATGTTTTAACATGCTTTGTTAGACCCGCATGTGTGCGTGTAGATTCGAAAATTTTAATTCGGGGATAATTTTAAACTTTAGTGATTTTTAAAAATATAAATTTCTAAATTAATTTAATATTAAAATATTATTTTCGGTATAATTTGGATGCTTATTCAGGAATTAAATTTATCTTGGAGGCTTAGGGGCATTTTGGGTAATTGCTCAAGTTAGTGGCATGGGGAGGTGGAGCAAGACTTGTTAGGGAAGCCTCCCCTTCATTACCAAATTTCATCTCTCTCTCTCTCTCTCTCTCTCTCTCTCTCTCTGAGAGGTAGGATTCTAATCCCTGTTTGAATATGTGTGTGTTATATGCGATTAATTTCATTCTATTTCATGGATTTTTATGAAACTTACTGAAATGTTGAAAACCCTAGCTTTGAATGAGAAATCTTCTTTTTAGTTGGAATGGAGTTGCTGTGTATTTGTGAAAATTAAAGTTAAACCGAGATTATGCTTGGGATTTGAATTGGAGTTTGAAATTAATTTATCTTAACCCATGAGATATATGCGTAAATTGGGGATTTGTATGAAATCATGGTATTTATAAAAATTATGAGAATTGATAGTGGTTGTGGAGAATTGATATTGTTGGCCATGTAGTACATACATGAATTGTAGGTGAAAACTATAGTAATGGTTGAGGGACCAATATTATTAATGATATGTTGTATTTATATATATTGAGGAGGTTTTGTGGAATTAATATAGGTTTGACTAGTTCCTCGGTGAAAGATCAAAAACTTGCGCAAGATTAGGTGCCCATATCCCTCGAGTTAATCCTCGTAAAAGCGGTGTAGGTACCCATATCATTTGGTGTGACCGAAAAAGAGTGTGATTATATATAGGTACCCATATCCTTTGGTGTAACCATAAAAGCTATGATTGTGCGACGGTATGTGATGAATTCAAAACTATGTTGGTTGGGGTTATGAAAATATGGTTGATATAAAATCGTGAGAAATTTGAATATTTTAGGTTGGGTTGTTGAAATAGATATGATTATCGCATATCGAGTGTGAGACCCTGAACCTTGTAATTTTGAGTTGTTTATATACGTGATGCTTTTATTCCAGTATATGACAGCATCGATGCATGGTTTATGCTTTAAAGTTGTAGAAAAGCATGCGTAAATGTGTTTTATGCTTTCCTGGACCTTGTTTAGGTTGGTTGGGTTGATTTTTGTGCCTTAAAATAGTAGCAAATTCCAGTACGCCTTTTCTGTGGAGTTCGGTCGACTAGGGGGTCCAGTTCGGTTGACTGAACCGAAGATCTGGAGTTTGGTCGACTGAACTCACTAGTTCGGTCGACTGAACAGTGTTAAATTTGGTTTTCTATAAATATCCCAGTGGCGGGATTTTTTAGACAAAAATCTTTCTTCAGACCTAAGAAACCCATTTTCTCTGCCTTTTATCTAGCTTTGAGGGCCCGGGGCTTGGTTCGTTGTTGATTCCTTTGTGGATCATTGCTATCGGGGCCGAGGGCTTCGCATCCATCCGGTCGGATTCTCGTTCTGACGCCGTTTAATTTTGAGACGTCAAGTTCTTGACTCTCCGAGGTAGGATTCTAGACCCCACTGCTGTATAAGGGTGTTTTGTGTAATTATACGTGTTTTTACCGGGTAAAAAATACATCAAATGTGATTTTCATGAGTAACTGTGGTTTTTGGGTAAAAGTGGGATTTTTACGCCTTTTCTCGGTTATATGCATGTTTCGGGTAGGTGGTATCCGTAGTTTTCAAAAGGAGGTTTGAACACGTGGTGTTTTGTGAAATCGGGTGAAAAACGTCTTTTTGGAGGTTTGGAGCTAACCCGCGGGGTTGAGTCTCACCTTTTAAATGTTTTGTTGGGAATGGTTTTAGATCTCCATTTTGATGGATTGGATCTCTTTTTATACATGTGTTGTATAATTCATTTTGCAGGTTTTTCGTAGTTGAGCTACGGTGGGTTTTTAAATGTTTTCCATAGATGTACCGTGACAGTGTGTATTGTTCAGTTGGGCTTCTATTGCTCCTTGGTGTACGTCGAAAACGTGCACAGCATAGGTGCTCTGTACCTTCGGATTAGTCCCCATAAATTGAGTGTGATTGGGTGCTTTATACCCTCGGGCTCAGGTCCCGTAAATTAAGCAGCAGGTGCTCTATACCTTCGGGCTAGTTCCCATAAATTGAGTGGTTCAGTTGCCTCCGTGAATGGCGTTATTGTTGTGACTCCGCATAGAGCTTATCATTATTAAACCTACGGGTCGAGGGTAATAGATGAGAGTCTATGATTGTTACCTTTGTCGGTATAGCAGAGTCGGTACATAAGACTACATTTTATTTTTCTCCTTAGTGTGTGCCCTGAGTCGAGCTTACTGTTTTATTCACAGCTTTCCCTTAACTGCGGCATGATATCTGTTAGGATGATATGCATAGTTTGAAGGATGAAAAATGTGGAGTTTTATGAGATAAAACCTTTTTG
>JAULJZ010088580.1:0-12374 GCA_032270985.1 Heliamphora pulchella
TAGTAAATATAGAGATAGATAGATAGATAGATATATATATATATATATATATAGAGAGAGAGAGAGAGAGAGAGAGAGAGAGAGAGCTAGTTGCTCTTTGCCCTTCACTAGTATATATTAAAACATAGGCATCTTTGTATTATTTACCTTCTGCACATAAATCTAGGTGACAAAAAGGATGTTAATTTAACTGAAATTATGAACTTACAAACTATAACTAAAAAGGTGTGATTATTATTTCAAACAGAAGTTATAAACGTGATTACAATTGTAAACTTATAACTTCAAACAGCAAAATTATGTTTGTTGATTTAGATACAAAAGCTCCAAGCAAAAACCCGTAACAACATTTGTTTAGATTTTCTCTAACTGTTTGCTAAACTATAAGCTAAAAGCTAAATTATAATTTATGCCAAACACCCTCAAGATCATGATATCTACATAAGGTGACATGCCACTTAGGATGGCTACATCTTTAACACCAAAAGAGAAACATTAAAAAAAAAAACTTACCTGTGTTTCTGCATCCGTTCGTCATCTCTTATTTTCCAGTTGATTTGCATCAAAACTCACAAGGTCTCAAAACAATAAGGCTGGCACAGGCAGTCCATTGCATGCATCAGCTTTCTCCGGGGTCCTACAGCATTTGCACCCATATCCTTGAGTTTCTTCATCGTGAGATTCACCAACTGGAATTTGTTGACACTTTTCCCCTGAAAAATCTTTACAAACTGGTCAAGCCCAAGCGACGCTAGCCAATGGCTCAACCCACCAGCTCTTCGAAGCTTCCTGTCAAGGTTCGATGCCCTCATTCTTTGATTTAGCAATGCACCCGGAGCAAGGAAGTTAAGGGGGCGCTTACTTGCTCTTGAGCTGCCGTGGACCCCAAGTGCATTACGGCATCTGAAATTGTCAACCCGATCGGGATTTTCTGTTTCCATCGTATGATCTAACCTTGGTAGCTTTGGGCTTCTTCTAGCAGTTGGGATACCTTTGTTAGGAACCAACGATGCGGATTTCTCCCTTTCATGCATCTCCAGACGCGTCTCCACTGGACAATCGGATTGTGTATTGATTGTTTCTCTGGGCCTTGCCCGCTGTTGAGTTGGTCCCGAGTCTCGTTGTGAGGACTGATTGTTAATAGGTAAAGGAGGGATCAGGATTTTGACGATCTGCTTCTTAACGATCACCCAACCATCTTCTCCAGGCGGTTCTGTGCCAGGGTCACTTGAGATACTATTCTTGTTTGGAGGTGCCACCGTCTGTCTTTGTTTTGGTTTTGCCATTCGTTGAGGAGCTTCTAATCTGTGATAAATGTAACATATACAAATGACTTCAAAGGCACTTGGAAAAATAAAAGGAAGAAGCAGATGACATGATTCAAGAAGCGACTGAGCAAGTGCAGAACTGAGAAAAATGCATTATGGAGCAATAGAGAAGAAAAAAGAATAAAAGAAACTAGGAATCCTAGGGATTTTACTGTTGTGGAAGCATGGATGCATCATGCAGGACATCCAGATAAAATAAGCCAACCAAGATGATCAACTATGCAAGTTGTCAAGTTCTGTATAAATCTGCACTAAAGAAGACCGTTAAAAATGATTTGACAAAGGGAGTTTTGTTTAATGTCTTTCTCATTTTTCATCGAAAACAAATTGAAAGGACAAATGACACCAAAGAGAGGAAGGATGAGTAAATCCTTCAGTGATAAAAGCTGCTAGCATACCAAGCGCAAAATAAAAATAATAATAAAAATCACAGAACTACTATAAAACCAGCCCCCTACCCAGGATGAACTCTATGTTCCTTTGTGGCCAAAAATTGCTGCCTCATAAAAAATGCTCTCTAAAAGGTGATACAGTATTAGCCCCTTGCTGAGCCAAGAAATCAATTCTTTCATTAGGCAATCTGGGAACTAATTAACTGCGTCTAAGGCCATCAAATCTAAGACTTCTGGCATAAGCTATGCATAGTGCCAAAATCGGAAACTAGGGCAAACAAAAGTGTTACATAGTTGGTTATCACAACCTAAAAAAACGTGGCTTTATAGAACAGATGTCCATCCACAAGTTGGAAATCAGCACACTGCCCCCTCAATCCACAAGAAGAGAATTGCAAAAAACTCGCCAAAATCAGCATCATTATCATATAAATGCTTCACATCTTCAAAAGGCCAATGGTAGTAACTGGCCACCAAAGAGCAGTCGAACATGCTAGACACTAGGGACCAAAGGAAGACCCGGGAAAGAGATGAAGCAATCCAGCAGAGGGAGAGAGAGAGAGAGAGAGAGAGAGAGAGAGGAAAACAGTGGCAATGGAGAGTACATAGCCCAAGGTACATAACCCTAGAGCTCAAGGACAGCCTCTCGCTAACATGTACGAAACTTCTAATGTAAGAAGCTACCATGGTCAGATCAATAGTGCAGTATTTCTCTCCCTCAGTACTCAATAGGACTGGCCAAAGGCACTATACCTATGGGAGTAAAACCAAGGTCCAAGCCTAAGACCCCAAGATTCTCATTGTATGCCGTAGACATTGGTGTGCCCAGGCCCAGCCTCTTGACTCGGCACTTGGGTGTGCGGTATAACACCGCAGCCCCTTGAGATGGTAAAATGATTGTGAGGTATAAGACGCGTGATAAACTCCAACAATCCATGTTGAAGAGATGGCTAAGATTCCTGACTCCCCATGTCAGGTTGACGAAGCTTCAAACGAATGAATTTTTTGGATTTCACACATAAGGGATGCCCTCAAGACTGAATTAAGATCCGATACAAGTTTTTTTTTTGTGCAATTCTTCATCCAATGATCAGAAATTGCATCACATCGTCCAATACAATTTCTGGCCATTGGAAGAAGAATTGCACAAAAAAAGCATAGCAGAGGATCCTTGCTCCTCAAGACCTCAATGTTGTTCGGGCGGACTGCACACCTGTTCCTTGAAGGCTGATGTAGGTTCATATGCCAACACATCACAACCTAAATGTCCAACCACATGTTCAGTGCAGGTGGTAACTACAAAAGTAAAGGAATATTGTCAAAGATATTTACCAACTAAGTCACGTCTGTGATTTGACATAGTAACACTGTACCACAAGACCACATGATGTAAATATATAACTAGACTATCAATGAGTGGCACTGAAATAGTCATGTCAAATGCTTGAGAGTGTGCGCAACATAGAATTCTAATCATAGGTGGAGAGTCTCTTCTTTGCTTCATTGAACTTCTACCTAAAATAAGCTATTGGATGTCCTTGGCTAAGGACAGCTCTAAAGCCATCATGAGATGTATCACAAGCCACCTCAAGAACTTTCTCAAAGTCAGGAATCCAAAAAATATGACTGCGAGACATTTTCTCACTTGATTTCTTCGAATGCTTTGTTTGCTGTGTTGGTCCAATTAAAAGAACTGGGCTTAATGAATTCAGAACCATTATTGTCCAAAATTTCAAATTAACAGCGGAAAGGACACTGCCAAACCATAGAAACTTTGAACTTCATGAATATTAAAAGGTACAGGGAACTCAGCTATTGCTTAAACCTTGTCTGGATCTTCCACACTGTTAGAAGACACCATAACCCAAGAATACCACATTAGGACTAGTAAAGATGCAGTTTTTCATAATGATGTAGAGCTTTTTAGCACTAAGAACTAGCAGTTTTTGTTTTTCATAATTATGTAGAGCTTTTTAGCCCTAAGAACTTGCATTACTTGTCTCAAGTGTTCCTTATATTTTCTTGTGACCAGCTATAAATTAGAATAACATCAAATGGAAAACTTCCAGTAAGTGCATTGCTCAATCCAAAGGCATGACTATCCACTCACATAATCTATCCTTGGTCTTAAATATGATGTTTCTCATTCATTCCCAGCGTGAATATATATTTGATGGTGCCCACTCGCTCTCTGAGAAGATCATTACTCAAATCATGATGTCTAGCATATGACAGAGTCCTGGGATGGGAAATCAATACTTGATGGTGATTTTCTTAATTTTACAGCTAACCATACATGTAAACCATGACCCATATTTCAAATTGACTAATTGAGTAAAGCAGGAACTCCGCAAGGATTGAGGCTCCCCCAAGTGAACATTTTGGCTTATAATTCTTCAACATATCTTTTAATCTCTTAGTGCTCTGGGGAACTCAGACTATAGACTAGTAAGTTTGGCAAAACTGAACCTGAGACCAGTTCAACTGCATGTTGCATAACTTCAGCAAGCTGCTTCTTCCCTTCTTCCTTTGGATCAAGCACCACATAGGTAACCAAGGAACAAAATCTTCTTTTATTTCCATCGAAATAGATGAAACATTTTTGGCCCCTAATAAACCGAAAAGAAACCCTAGTAGAATAATAAAATTCCAGTGTTTCCATCGGAAGATAACAGAACATTGCAAATTCATCAAAACACAACGAAATATAGCAGTTAAAGTGGAAAGAACAGAAGAATTTAGGGTAGTTGAGATAAAATTAAGGTGTTAAAACAACCCTAATATGTATCATCAATATATAGGAAAGCAAAAAATACTACGAAGACTATACTACCCACACCTACTAAATATATATTACCAAATAATCCCTAACCTCCCCCTCAAGCTGGATAATATATATTACATAAACCTAGCTTGTTATATAGCAACTCCAACCGCGAGTTGCACAAAGATTTAGTGAAAATATCAGCCAGCTTGTAGCCACAAAAGAAGTAGCTATCACAACACTTTTTAGCTTTTCTCGAACTAGATGACAATCAACCTCAATATCTTTTGTTTTCTCATGGAAGACTGGATTTGAGATAATATGGATCGCAGCCTAATTATCAGAGTACATGTTCATAAGCAATTTCACATCAACAACTATTTCTTCCAGAAAGTGTTTTATCCACATGATCTTACAGGTGGTATGGGCCATAACTCTATATTCGGTTTCTACACTAGACCTTGCAAACAACTATTTGCTTCTTACTTTTTCAAGTAACAAGATTGCCACCCAAAAAGGTACAATATCTTGTTATAGATCTTCTGCTTGATGGAGGTCCTCCCTAGTGTGAATTTGTAACAGCCTCAAACACGTAAGTGACCATTGGCTCGGTAAAACAGACCACGACCAGGAGGAGCCTTAAGATACTTTGCAATTCTAAGAACTGCTTTCTAGTGTGGAAGACGAGGAGCTGACATATATTGAGTCACCACACTAAAGGGCTGTTTGTTTGGAGAATATAAATGAGTGGATAGGATATCATCTCCGGTAAGACCCATAAATCATTTGTTTGGTAAGGCAACTTACATATGATTTCATATCCCTTTGAACTCTATATCCCTAGATATAGAATACCAGGTAGTGGAGGTATTATATATCCTTCATGTGAATAAAATGATTATGCTCTTACACTTTGGAAGACCCCGCCTCTCTCTCTCTGTATTTATCCCTACTCATTAAGTAGAATGAATATTGTTCAATACCCTAAGGCCATTAATGCATCACATCTTCATATATGGAACAATTGTGCATTTGACTCCGAGGATACATTAATAACAAAATTTTCTTGGTCTCCAGCAAAACCCTTTGGCAATAACAAGATCCTTGTCAGTTCTGTCTTATCTAAGCTCTTCTATTCTCATTTTAACTCCACTTCGGTTTGGTCTTAGGTAGGTGTCTCACATATTGGGTATTATAAGATTTCTGTTCATTTATCTCCATAGCCCATATCAATACTAACTTATAAAAACATACATGGTATATGTATATAACCCAGTATTATATATCCAAACTTATATCCATTAAATTTTATATACATCTCTGTATCCAATAGTATTTTATATTCATCAATTTATCTTCGAACAATCAAACAAGCCTTAATAGCGAATGAAATGTCTGGACAGGTAATGGTAAGATATTTCAGCTTACCAACCAGGCAGCGATACCTATCAAGACTAGATAATAACTCCTCTTGATCAATGCACAATTTGACAATAGGATCCATAGGTGTCTTTACCGGTCTCGGCCCAATAAACTGAGTAAATTGCTTTCTGAATACTACATACCTGATTAGGCTCCCCTTGAGCAACAAACTGAGTAAAGCTGGCACTCTGCAAGGATTGAGGCTCCCCCGAGTGAACATTTTGGCTTATAATTCTTCAACATATCTTTTAATCTCTTTATGCTCTGTGGAACTCAGACTATAGACCAATAAGTTTGGCAAAACAAAACCTGAGACCAGTTCAATTGCATGTTGCATAACGTCAGAAAGCTGCTTCTTCCCTTCTTACTTTGGATCAAGCACCACATAGGTAACCAAGGAACAAAATTTTCTTTTATTTCAATCGAAACGGATGAAACATTTTTGGTCCTAATAAACCGAAAAGAAACACTAGTAGAATAAAAAAATCCCAATGTTTCCATCGGAAGATATCATAACATTGCAAAATTCATCAAAACACAACGAAATATCGCAGTTAAAGTGGAAAGAATAGAAAAATTTAGGGTTGTTGAAATAAAATTAAGGTGTTAAAATAACCCTAAAATGTATCAACAATATATATAGGAAAGCAAAAAATACTACAAAGACTATACTACCCACACCTACTAAATATATATTACCAAATAATACCTAACCTCCCCCTCAAGCTGGACAATATTTATCACATAGACCCAGCTTGTTACATAGCAACTCTAACTGCAATTTACACAAAGATTTAATGAAAATATCAACAAGCTGCATGCCTATAGCTACAAAAGAAGTAGGTATCACAACACTTTCTACCTTTTCTCGAACTAGATGGCAATCAACCTCAATATCTTTTGTTCTCTCGTGGAAAACTGGATTTGAGGCAATATGAATCGTAGCCTAATTATTGCAGTACGTGTTTATAGGCAATTTCACATCAACAGGTATTTCTTCCAAAAAGTGTTTTATCCACATGATCTCACAAGTGGTATGGGCCATAGCTCTTTATTTGGCTTCTGCACTAGACCTTGCAAACAGCTGTTTTCTTCTTACTTTTTCAAGTAACAAGACTGCCACCCAAAAAGGTACACTATCTTGTTGTAGATCTTCTGTCTGATGGAAGTCCTCCCCAATGTGAATTTGTAAAAGCCTCAACACATAAGTGACCATTGGCTCGGTAAAACAGACCACAACCAGGAAGAGCCTTGAGATACTTTATAATTCTAAAAACCCTATGAAACACAGGTGCGGGTACGCAGTACAAGTACGCCAATACGATAAAATCTAAAAACATAAAGTACGGGTACGCCTGTGATACAGTGGTAAATTTATTTATTTTTTTGTTCTTTTAGCATTATATTACATATATGTTAAATTCAAATTTATTTTTAACATATGAAAGAAAAAATAAATGTTAGATCATATTAGCATTATCATCCCAAGGCCATATCTCTGTCAATTGCTAGTTGGGATTGCATATGGAAATTTATGTCGGGCTAGACGACAATTGGTATGGCAATCGTATTGGTTGAAAATTATTTTTGGCAATCGCAAACTCTGAGATAAAGTATCAAAAGATGTATTTTTTCACACAAATTTAAAATTTTAATATTTTTATTAAATTAAAGACTCTAAATCATATTACTCAAATTTATCTTTATATCAAAAGAAATAACTTATTATTTACTCTTTTAATTTTTAAAATTTTATATAAATCCCAACATATCCATTCACGTACCAAAAAACGTACCGCTGTCGTACCCAAAACGTACCGGTGTCGTACCCAACAATTTAAAAAGTACCCGATACTTTCTCAGAGCACCCAGTACATACCGATACCGTACCCGAGTGCATGTACAACACCATTTTTAAAGTACCCGTACTTTATAATAAGAACCGCTTCCTAATGTAGAAGATGAGGAGCTAACATATATTGACTAGCCACATTAATAGCGAATGAAATGTCTGGACTGGTAATGGTAAGATAGTTCAGCTTACCAACCAGGCAACGATACCTATCAGGGCAAGATAGTAACTTCTCTTGATCAATGCATAACTTGACATTAGGATCCATTGATGTCTCTACTGGTCTCGACCCAATAAATCTGTCTCTATCAAAATATCCATCATATATTATCTTTGTGACAAACTAATTCCATCACTAGAATGGGCAACCTCAATACCTAATAAGTACCTAACCTAAGTTTACCCAAGTCTTTAGTATGAAACTGACTTTAAAGAAAGGCCTTTAACTTAGCAATGCCTTTTTTATCAATTCCAATAATAATAATGTCATTTACATAAACAATCAATAGGACTTTTCCCCTCTCAAATGTGAGAGAAAACAGAATAATCTCCCCATAAATTTAATTATCACAAAGTCAAAAAAGGAAGTGTTCAGTCTATACAACAGTTTATCCACTCCTCTAAAAATCCTACTTTGCTAACTTACTTTGCTCAATCCAAATGATCTACATAGGTATAAAGGGACTAAAAGCCATCCCTTCTCCTCCTTTCCACCCTAACATCCCACCAAGAATGGATTAGTATCAAAACACACAAGGCAATGATACCCACAACATTCCAAACATCATTAGGACCAAGGCTCAAAGCTCCCTTGCCACACCACAATGCATAAGCTTGCTTATGAAACACCAATTAATGATGTTCTACCATCTCCAAATTTAGTTATCAAAAGTAATGATCTTCCCATGAGTTGCATTTTACACAAACACTTTTGAAGGGGCTCCAGGTAAAAGAGACCCTTCGATGCCCCCAATAAGAACCCATAACAAGAATTCACCTCAAACCTTACTTTCGATTAAAAAGCACAACACATTAGAGTCTTGGTTCTAGCTGAATTTAGGTAATTCACAACAGAAAATGGAAAATACCTAATTACTCATTATGTACGCACTCCTCAAGGGAATACTCCAAAACAACTTGAACACCCACCTTTCCAATATAATTCACCACGAAGTGCAAAAGATAACAAGGAACAACCACGCAGGTATCCTCTCCTACTACAATGATGCCAAAAAATTTACTTTATGACGTGACACAAAAAGTCATAACAACCTCATATATGAGATGGGGAACGAAAACGATATATCTATAAATTATTCGTATTTGATCCCGGAGGATACTTGAATCCTGTAAATTGTAATTACATATATTTTTAAGTTTAAATTTTAATTATTTTAGATTTGGTTAAATAAGATTAGTTTAAATAAGATTTGGTTAGATTGTTTAGATATGATTGTTATCTTTTTTTATTCTTATCTTCTGTATTTTTGTAGCCTATTTATAGGCCTTTAGCTGGTATATCAAATCACTGAATGATTGAATAAATAACTATTTTTTTGGAATTATTGTGGATTCTAGTTCAACCCTAGGTGCGGATTCCTAAGTTCCTTTAGGTGCAAATTCCTAAAGATTTGTTTGCGTTTGACCTGCATAAAAAATGATGGGAAACAAAAAGAATATATCTATAGATTATTCGTATTTGATCCCGAAGGATATTTGAATCCTGTAAATTGTAATTATTTAGATTTTAAGTTTAAATTTTAATTATTTTAGATTTGGTTAGATAGGATTAGTTTAAATAAGATTTGGTTGGACTGTTTAGATAGGATTGTTATCTTTTTTACTCTTATCTTCTGTACTTCTGTAACCTATTTATAAACCTTTAGGTGGTATCTCAAATCACTGAATGATTGAATAAACAACTATTTTCTAGAATTGGTGTAGATCCCAGTTCAACTCTAGGTGCGAATTCCTAAGTTCCTTTAGGTGCAAATTTCCAAAGACTTGTTCGTGTTTGTCCTGCATCAAAATGCCTTTCCATAAACTTTTCCTTTAAGTCATACCAACCTCCAAAGATGTCTAGCATTCCCATAGTCTACAATAATTAACTGTCACAACCCTCCTCCAATACCTATCCCCCACCTAAGAAAACCTCAAGTGCACTTGTCGAACAAAGCTTCATTTAAAATATCCAATGTGTGTGTATATCTATATGACATTACTATTCTAAATCATCTCTACAGGTGCAAACAATTTCAGGAAAGAATTGCGCAAACATGAAAATTAAATACTCCTAAAAAGGTTTACTATCAATTAAGATGCCAAATTGCTAGTTTAGTTCCATTTAAATATAATTGACTGGAGATCTTTTAATTTGGTCTACCATTGCCTATCACAAATAACTTTATGATAGGTAACATAAATAACGGTTACAAATATCTCAGTGAGAGTTTCATAGGAGTTGAGATCTCTATGAATTATTTCATTTGATGTTTTGTTGTGTTCCTTAAATATACCATAAAAGAAATTGGATTAGGGGTCAGTCATTTAAATGTCTAACAAATCAGAATCAATACCTGACGCCATAAACATATGTTCATATCCTAATATACATGAAAACCAATCAAAACATATGGGATAAATTAAATCATGACCAAGTTATTATGCCTACTTATTGTTTTCTCTCCTCCTTTAAACTCACCCACTCCTAGGAAAAAGAAAAAAGAAAAATCTAATTAAAAATGTAAAATTTTGCAGCATTATTAGCCCTAAAAACTGTTAGCATATAGGTATTTATTAGTATCTCATACATATACCCTTCGTTGGAGGTCTTGTTACCATTGTCATAGCAAGGAGACCAAATGTTGCAAACCAAAATCCATCATATTCCATTAAAAAGTTATCCAATGCATTATAAAAAAATCAAGAAGGGTGCAACACACATGCATGCCTCCAACCAAGTTCAACAAAGTTAATTAATCTACCAGTTTTCATTACTAATAGATACTCTACCTCTTGAGCCAACAACAATCTTTACCTTTTTCTCCACCTTCAACACAACAAAAGCTGATAACTCGACCCTCTTACTTTTTAATCTGCTTCAAGATTTTTCACAACAAAATTGTTACTATTTCATGAAATATGCCAAGCTAAATATATGCCCCAAGTTTTTCCTGACATCTATTTCAGTAAAAACGCCTAGCTAGAAATATGCCTCAAGAATTAATATCCAGATTTTTTTAGCACAACAATATATTAGATTCTTAAAAAGAACAGACGAGAAATAAATTATGTGAACTAACCAAATCTAAGTAGAAGAGAAAGCATAAGAACAGCCAAAAGAAAAATGACATGAGCACTAGGCAATGTTGGGCCTTCAACCACCACCACCACCATTTCACACACTGGCTGATAAACCCATCTCAACACCAGGCAACGCTCACCACCAGACCACAACCAAAAATCTCAAATCGGATCTCAGATCATATCAAGCACTTCCAAAAACTCAAGTTGGGCAAAAGAAATTAGCTCAAATCAGATGGATTTGCTCACTTGACGGAAAACAAAAACCATTTTGGACTGAAAACACTTATGGGGACTTATAAAACCAGTTCCTTTACTCAGGCCATGAAAATGCAATGGATGAAAAGGGAAGAGGAACAGGGCGAGAGGGGATGTAGATCCGTCAAACAGAGCAGAGAGCAGAGCGAGGAAGACGACGGTGGTGGCGGTAACCTAGACAGAGACAAAGGGAAGAGGAAGAGGGCGAGAGGGAAAGGGGCGGAGAGAAGAGCGTGAGAGCAGAGAAGATGGAAACAAAGGAGCTTACCACCGGAAGACAGCAGCGGACAGCGACGGAAGACGGAAGCGGCGGAAGGCGACAGGGCGGTAACCAAGGCAGCGGCCAAAGGAAAGAGGAAGAAGGCGACAGGGGAAGTGGCGGAGAGCAGTGCGAGAGAAGCGACGGAGAGGGGTGAGAGAAAGGAGAAAACCTTTTCAGCCTCTCCTTCGGGTCGTGCTCGCATACCCAAAAGCGGTACTGGGGCTTGATGACCCCAAACTGTTTTAGACTGTTGGATTTTTAAATCTAATTTTAGCTGTCTAATATTTAAAATTAAGATAAAAGAGTATCTTGAGGGGTGGCGTTCAACTGGCGCTTAAGCGCCGGTTGAGCGCGATTTCCAGAGAGTTGATTTTGGTATTAGTCTCTTCCGACGGTATTTCAATCGTCACAATTTATTAGGTTGCAAAACTATTAGCGATGAAAAATTACCGTCGCAAAAACTATTATCGACGAAAAAATTTGCATAGGGAGGAAAGAGTATCCCGAGGAAGCGCTCAACCTGCTCTTGAACTCATGTTGAGCGCGATTTCCAGAGAGCAGCCAAACTCTTCTTTGGTTTTGCGACGGCATTTCAATTGTTACAATTTTTTGAGTTGCAAAAACTATTAGCAATAGAAAAATATCGTCGCAAAAACTATTAGCTACGGGAATTTTTTTTTAACGACGGCATCATTGTTGTTGCAAATAGATTTGTATTTTTTTTTGTCTTTCACACACTAGATATACTATTTGCAATACTCAAACTAAACAAAAAAAAATAAACTTGATTTTA
>JAULJZ010088623.1:0-12372 GCA_032270985.1 Heliamphora pulchella
GCCAGCAGCCTAGTAACTCGTGAATAGCATGTCACGTTGGGTGGACGTCTACTATCCATCATAAGACCAGACATGCCAATTCTTTTTAATTTTACTATCAAGGCAAATTACCTTGTCGAGTAAAAATTAAATAGCTGACATAACTTCGATTCAGTATATAATAGCAGTGACTCAGTTGGAGAGTGTACTTTTATATACAGCTAAGTGTTAACCATCACCTAATCCCAAATTAATTACTTTGTAATGAACCCTTCAGTTTGAGAAGTGATCTACACTAACAATTATCTAAAATTATTTCTAAAGGAGGTTTGTACTGGCGATACAGCAATTAATCTGTCCGTTGAAGAGAAAGACCTTACTGCCGACACGCAGGGTTTAATTGCATTGCCTACAAACTCGTAATGGAGACCGCGGGATTTATCTGTGAATAAATTCCCTCTCCCACTTAGATTTTCAAAACATTTTTTAGGGTTATAAAAATCCGTTAAATTAAAATAAATTTATTAATTTCAAAAATCACATGATCAGAAAGAATCAAACATCTTTCCGTGTACACGATTCTAAAGATTCTGATTTATCAAACCATCTTTTCGTGTTTAAATGCGTAACAAATAAAATTTAATAAATGCACAGTTTTTTCTTTAGTTTTTCAGCTAAGGTAGTGATTAAAAGTATTTATTTATTTTATTTTTTGTTCCACATTTTTTGAAAAATAATAATTTATTTCGATTAAATTTTTTTATTTAATTAATTCAAAATTCATAATTAATTCCCACGTTTTTCCAAGATATCCGATTTAAAAAAAATTATCTTAAACGTGATATTTTGTAAAAAAATAAAATATCTAAAAAAAATTTATTTAATTAAAATTAATTAATTAAAAAAACTTATTTTGTTTTCCATTATAAAATATTTTAATTAAAATTAAATATTCGAATTAATTAAATTAACAGGATAAATAAACCAATATATATCATCTATGCAGTTAAAGAAAATTAAATGCAAGATATATAAAAAAATATCTCAATTTTATGATCTATCTGAAACTTTTAAAGAGTTTTAAGAGTTTCAGTATCCTGTTAAAAGGATAAGCTTCCAGTTTTTTAGTTGTCACATAATTCCAACTTTTCTAGTTGCTACGTAATTCCAGTTGCTTTTGGTTTTGGAAACTGGCGGCCTGTTTGGGATTAAACCGCTTGATTTGAACAAAAAACGCTGCACCGAAATAGTTTGGGATTACTGTTTGCTTACTTAGGCATTGTCCCTTTTGGATTGGGAAGCTTCAGCGGCTTGGAATAGCTTGGAAATCCGGTTGTGTTTTTGGATTTGTTTGACACTGTTTCAGAATTTTCGCTGATTGGATTTAGAATTGCGCAACTTTGCTGTGTTGGATTTGCACTAATCCCGTTCATCCATTCATAAACAAAATCTAAAGCATCCATCCAATCAAATCAAAACAAACCGCTGATTGCCAATTGCTGCGTGGGAATTTCGCTGCAGCGCCTGTGTGTTAGAAAATTGCTACGTTGGCAACCACAGCTTTGATGCTTGGCTTGCTTTTTCGAAGCCACGGCTACTCTTGCATTCGAAAAACTGCTGCGCCTCGTTTGGCTTGCTTTTTGTTTGGAAACAGCACTACAGTTTTGGAAACTGCCGGTTGTATGCTGCACTGCTTGGAAAACAAAACAGTCCATGTCTTGCGCCGAAACCAGTGCGCCGTTTGGCTTTTGCCACTGGATGGTGCTGCGGCACTTGGCTGCTGGGGCGGCTCCTTTTTTTTCATATAGAAAAAAAGAACTGAAGATAAAAAAAAATTGCAAAACAATAAAAAATTGGTTGCCGCCGCCAACCACCGCCGGTTGCCGCCGCCTTTGTTCTTCCAAACCTGTTCTTATTTTTCTTTCTAATAAACTAAAAAAAAAAACTTAAAGAACATAAAATATCTTACATTGAAACCTATGTCCCGTAGGCTCACTTTCGATCTAATAAAAATTAACCTATGACAGTTAACCCCCGTAATTAAAAAATTAATTAATCATCATCCGCGCATTCAATCAAATATGAAAATAAATGATGATCATAAAATTGGAATTTAGAATACCTGCAAAATAAAGTTAGCAACAGTTCTAAAACTACTCATCCCCGATAATCGTAAAAAAAAAATAAAACGGCTCTGATACCAATTTGTTAGAGGCAATACTGTCAAATTCATTGTTGTCGAAAATGATTTTCAAAAAAAAATTAACTAGACGGGCAAATGCCGAAATGGACTCCAGATAAAAATTTTAACGTCGAACGAGAAAAAATAAACTCGTGCAACCAAAGTTAATTTAGAAGAATTTCTTTTGTCGATCTAATCTTCAACTACGATTTGATTCCGAGATGAAACTCCAGTCAGATCTTCTACTGTATTTTCTTACGCGATCCTCGAACGTAGTGTGGGCAACGATCCTCCGAGAACTCGTACCGGCAGAACCTCGATATATTTAAGTCTTGAAAGACAAAAATAATATCATAATAATAATGATAAAAAAAATATCAAAACTAGTTCAGCCTACCCGCATATATATAGGGTTACAGCAAGGACTTGGGGAGTAATTATGAGTTAGACTTCCAGTGAAATACAGACACCTACTAGAGGTTTCTGCAATTATTGAAAGACATGCAACGGTTTCTGCAATTTTCATAAAACACTAAATTACAGTTCGCACCACTAAAGAACTATAATTGCACTCTGATTCATAATCTCAAGACTTTATTACATTGAGCTCCTATTATTAAATGCTTACAATTTCTTCCCACGTTGAGATTCCTGATATCCGCCAATTAAATTTAATTACTGACAATTTAATTTAATCGACATCTTGATATTTCTTAAACCCTTCTGCTTAATTTATTTGACCGCCGAATAATTAAATCCACCTGTAGGATTTGGCCCGGTCAAAACTTAAAAACATCTTTAAGGGGATATCGTCAATCCTGATCTTCGGGACATGAATTTCGTTAATAATTAATATTTTTCATATAAATAATACCGCTATCCAACTCACCGGGAATATAGACCCATATAAGATCGCACCCTCTAATGAATCAAAACAACGAATATTAAATATATGTAAATTAATAATTATTTCAGGATTAAGAGGATATTCATAATAACATTGGGGTACGAATTAATTTATATAGTAAGTATAAAATTAATTACCCCAAATGTCCCGATTAATACACACAAAGTGTACTAGCACAGCGAGTCGAAACAATAGACGATGCTATTATCTGTTCCCCGCAACCAAGACAGGCCTACTAAAACTCTATGTTACAGTCATACCAATGGTATGTTCATTTCCATCTAAACTGTGAATATAAAACTTATATTCTGCAAAAACTTAAAATCTGATATTCTGTGTGCAAGTCGTACTCTACACACCAGATTAAATACTATACAGAATATCAGATATTCATGCATAATATTAAAAATGATACACATACATTGCTCATAAAGATTCTCATAAAATAAAAAATTAATTTTATTAAAAATAAAATTTAATACTAAAAATATGATTTTCAGTATACTAACCCTAACATAATCAACCCTAAGAAAATAAAATAAAGAATAACTCAAAAAAGCGTTGTAGGTGTAGTTTATGGGCTGTTTATGTATGAATAAGTTTTGCATGTGTATGCATGTATATAATTTTGAGTTTTATGGCCTAAACATGTTTTGGAGTTTTGATTTATGTGGCTTTATAACATGCATGCAAAGAAACCACAACAAAAATGGACACCGCATGAGCTAAGTAACTTAAACCCTAGGTAACCTAATTTTCTAGGCTTACCTTCTTTTTGCCACGAACTTTAAAACATCATAACTAATTGTAACAAAATTATCTTAAAGTGATTTTTGTGTCCAGACCTAAAATTTTGAGTTATATTTCATACAAAATTGGTTTGAAGTGATTTCATTGTTAGAACTCCAGATATACTATTTTTACCGAATAGAGTCAGATCTTGACCACTCTGAATTACATACCGAAAAATCCTAAGTTAGAGTGAGAACCGAGTTTTGGTCAAAACATAAAAACTTGTAGAAGATATATTTATCTTTCCCCACCAAAAATGAGCAAAAAATAAGAAGTCTTGATAGGTCAAAACCCTTCTCAAAGTCACTGTTGAGATTCAGTGACTAACAGACCTTTCTGTCACCCATTTTTGTGAGACCAGAAACCTAACTTTTTAGAAGCCAAATCCAAAAGTAGTAAACATGAATAATGTAGCTAACATATTAAAATAAATACTGAGCAACAACCAGCCCAAAATACTCTCGAATGATATCCCAAAGGTTTTAAACATTCTCTGTTAAAAACACATTCTATAGACCCTTTTTAGATTGACTGAACCCTTTTTATAAATTAGCCAAAATCTCAAACGTTTTCCAAACAACTTGCCATAGCACAAAACATGAAACTTGTAGGGGACACCGTAATCTAAAATCTCACAAAAAAATTAGTGCCATAGCCCTTGAATTAATTCCCTAAAATCATAGCCAACAGAGGCTTAAATTTGGCACTTTTCTCTGTAAAGCGCTGATTGGTTTTCCCTTAATTAAATCAAATGACATTTTTTCTCTAGGATTTAACCTTAGTGCTAAACATGAAAGTTGTAGAAAATATTTTATTCTAATTGGCGTTCAGAAATTAGAAATTAAATTCATGTCTAAGCACTTCAAAGCACTGTCGCAATTTTAAAACTAGCAATTAAACAATTACCTAAAATCGACTAAGTGTACTAATTGTGTGTTACTTATGGGACTTGAGTATGTGAACCTTATATGAATTTATTGAGCAATTAGTATATGAAAATGATACTTTTGATGAAATAAACTCATGCTGATGGTTCGATTCTATGTCACATAAATTATAATTATGCTTCGCATGCTCTTATTTGATACTTTAGCAAGTTGTACCATGTGCCATATCTTATTTTTATGCCATGCTATAATTAACTGTCTATGAAAAACATATTGCACATCATGAGTATTTCTATATTTCATCTTGAGTTGTCGAAGTTCTTTCGTACCTTT
Source organism: Heliamphora pulchella (assembly GCA_032270985.1). Taxonomy (NCBI): domain Eukaryota; kingdom Viridiplantae; phylum Streptophyta; class Magnoliopsida; order Ericales; family Sarraceniaceae; genus Heliamphora; species Heliamphora pulchella. Next base: position 5,081 of record JAULJZ010088623.1, read on the forward strand.
CAAATTTGGTTGAGTGACATGGAAATTATTTATTCAATGGTTGTGAATCTAGGACGTCCCTAGTTGCCATATTTGAAATTGAATTGGAGGTTTTTATTATAAAAAGGGGAATTAGACACCATGGGTTCGTCACTAGCTTTATTTAGACTTTGGATTGATGCTTAACGAGTATCCTAATACTCAATGTGAGACGGTTAGCCCGTATAAGAGTGGCTGATAAAACTGGGTGGCCCGCCCTCACGCCGTTGCCATTAAGTAAAACGGTTTAAGCATGTAGCCAAGACGAGCGTTTACCTTTCGCAATGAGACCAGGATAGGTTAAGCGATCAATATACCATCAAGTCTACTCTGTAATTCCCAGCGTGGAATTCATGATACTGTTCTGGAAGTACTTTGGGTTGGGCATCTGCATTGCATTCATCTGCATCACGCACTTGCACCACTGTTTTTATATGTGCTTGTCCTGTTGAAAATGAGAAATTGTCCATATCTTTGCACCCTTAAATTTGTATTGGATATTATACGATATGTATTGTAGAATATTTTGTTGTGAGTTTGTTAGACGGTTTGAGAAATTTGTTTCTAGGCTCGGCTCATGGCATTTGTGTCACAGGTAAAGAAGAAGGACCTTTTGAGGAAGGCGTGTTCATTGAGGAAGAAGACTAAGAAGAATGGGGAGAGTGGCAGGAGCTGGTTAACCCCAACGACGCAGCTTGAAGACGTAGGATGTCTACTTTTTGGATCTTTTGTTCAGTTTTCCATTGGCATATTGTAACTTTTGTTGAAATTTTTTGGATGACTGTAATTACTAAGTATTTTGAATAAATTTTGAACCGTTACGGATGTATTAATTATCATAAGTGATTATAAATGTTTGTGTGACACTCCGAAACTCAGAGACATCTAGAGCGACAATTAACTAATAGGGCTAAGAAAATTAAATAACGATAATATCTATGCGTGCCAAAAAGCAGATATTATAGAATTTTATAGTACAGACCCAACTAAATTTTTTTTGGAGTACATCGAACAATACAGGAAACAGGTGGATAACCACAAAACTAGTACTACGTGGCCAAGGAAGGCTGAGAGAAAAGCCAGAAACTCTTAATCAAGACTCTATGTCTGCGTCCACGTACTCGTCAATAAGCTCTTCGGAACCTGGGATGAAATGCAAAAGAAACTCACACCAACATACAAATATTTCTCATGTAACAGGTCAAAACATGATAGATAAAATAGTAAGTTAATCATGACAGTGATTATGATGAGAAATGTTGCAACCAATTTAATTTTCTAATCTAATTTAAAACTTAAGTTATTCTAGGTTCTCCCGCCTCGAGGAAACCATCCTAAAACCCCATGATCCCAATTACACTGACCAAGTCTACCGATTGACAAAGAGCGCTCCTTAAGCTGTGGGATGACTACGTAGCAGACTAAGTGTCCAGCCGGGTCATCATTGACGACAAAGGCGTGGACAAGTCAACACTCAGGCTCTCGACTCTCAGGTCAAGGTCGAGCGCGGGATCGCGAAATCTAACTCCGATTATTACGCCACCCGAACCGGCTTCACCAAAAATTATATCATAAACAATAGGGGTGCATTTAACACTTGGGACAAAATCATCCGAAAACAAATCAGGGCATATAGTCAATATCACAATATTTTCCAATATCCAAATTTATAAGAATTTCAATTCCATCAACCACAGTACCAACCCTAAGGTTCAATTTTTAATCTTTTTTTCAAATAAAATGGTGAACCCCGTAAAACCCACGCAATGATGATGTGGTAGGATACAATATGCAAAAATTGCAATTTTTCAACTTACGTAAGAATTTATACATGGATATGATTAAACTGTATGTAAGACAAAAAAAAATGCACCGATTTATCTAAAATCACCTCAAAATATTTAGGTTAAAACACAATGTGTATAGATCAAACGATTTAACCAAATTTACATGTAAATAATTTTACCACTAAAATCATTTAAATATATCAAGACAATATTACGCATTCTAATTATTTAATCATGCGTAACACAACATAAGAAACCCAAAATAATAGCATTAATACTAAATCACATTTAATCACAATCAGGATTTTCAAATTTTATCTACTGATTTTAGGATTTTTAAAATACTTATACTTGGAAATAAAATCTGAGATTTGGTAGAGACCCTATTTGGGATGTTGTGAACACTTTTTATGTTTTACACTTTTTCAAAATTTTCATCTAAGGTCTCTGTTTTAGCAAAACAAATATCTGTGACAGTGTAGAGAAAAATTTTCAGAGCAGTAACGTGAAAACTCAGTGCCTTCGAAATTAAAAATGAGGACTTAGACATAAAAATTCATTTTTAAAATTTTGACAGAGTTAAATCTATGAGTTTAGAAGCTCTGGAACTTGACTTTGTATTTCTTTCATTTTTCTTGAATTTATTATAAATATTTTATCAAACAGTGTCCAGATTCGACACATTTTGGAAGAATCGTTGCCATTTTCTCTATACACATGCAAAGGGGTTGATTTCAGTGGGGTTAGAAAGATAAGACGCTTATCTATCCAACCACATAAAAAGGATTTTGAAAGCTTGCTTCTACAGAACATGGCTTGGATTCAAAGCGGTCTGTCCAAACAGCCATTTTAACCCGATTTACTCCTCTATTTTTAGAAAAATAAGAAAAGCGATTTGAACCTCAAGAAAATTCGTGCATGCAAATAATATATACAAGAAACTACAGTAAAAATTTTATAAACTTTTGATGAGTCTAGATCACTCAAAAAAATGACAAAAATTGGATTTTTGACAAAAATTCTTTCTGGACAGATTTGAGTATGAAGAAAACATGAGTTTGAGCATGGATCTTAGGTTTTGGTGAGATTAGGAGATGAGAGAAAACTTGTAAATGAAAAATAAATGTATAAAGATGTTGTTTCTACCTTGGTATAGCTTGGTGGATGATGGATTTGAGAGCACTTTGAAGAAGAACTCAAAAATCTTGAAGACCACTTGAAGAACACCAATTTTTCTTCACTTTCTCTCTCTAAAACTAAAAAAGAACAAACACAAAGAGGGAGAGAGAGGGATGGACGAAAATGAGGGGGGAGGTGGTGTGTTTGGTATTTTAAAATGATTTTTGTAGCCTAAAGGAGGCTCATGATGTATTTGTAAGACCTATAAGGGGCTATATTCACTAATTTTGCATGCATGCATTACACACATAATAAAATAATGTGATTGAGTGTCTTACACTCAAGTTGGCCAGCCATGAGGGGAAAAATTGGCTCTAATTTTAATTTTTGTTATATTATGTTGCATTATTGTATGTTTAATACTATATATGTACTACATTGTTTAAGAATTGTATCCAAAAATTAACTTAATATATATTTTCAAATATGATAATTATAGTTTTGAATTAAAATAATGATTTTAAGTGTTACACTAAATTTTTATATTGTAGTTTAATTATAGCATTATTTTGTTGAGGTGATTGGGCCAAATTTTAATTTTTGTGTAATTTTGTAACTTGGTGTACATTTTTAACTACTTTTATATTAGTTTTAATTTAATTTGATAAATTTAAGTTTTTAAAACTCAATTTTATATTCTTGAATTATTTTTTTTATCACTATTTAATTTATTATGTTTTGTATTATGTCTCTTTTTAACTTAACATACAAGTTGGTATTAAATTATACTATTTTATTGGGTTATATACTTTTAATTAAAATATTACTGTTATTGTAGACATATGCACCAATACTCATATATATATATATAAATAAAATTACTTTTGTCTTTTAAATATTATTATATGCATAAAGTAACTTTTACTTTTGTTCTTTAAATATTTTATTGAATTGTAGGAGAGAGATGTAAAACATTATATATAAATATTTTACTATATGTATATATATACACACATATATATATAAAGAATAAAATTAATTTTTTTTTACTCTTTTTTTTTAAATTTGAGGTTAGTGTTGTAGCGATTTAATATTTTGTTGATTATTATATTATTGTATAGGTTTAATTATTTATTGATTATTATATTAGGTGTATTGTAGAGTTTTCAACAATACACCGAATATAATATTGGCACATACTATTTTATTATTTAATTATTGGAGATTTTGATTTTGTGTTGTGAAAATTTGACATTATTGATTGTGTTGTAGAGATCATTTATATATATACTTGTATATATAAAATTTTGTTGAAAAATGTGTGTGAGTTGGTGGTGAGATTATTATTTTGTAATTTAATATTTTATACACTATTATTATTTTAAACTTTATGATTGCTATTATTCTTTTAATATTTATTATATTATTTGGTTATTTATTTATGCTTTATTATTCTTATTATTTAATACTATTTTATTATTTAATTATTTTTTTGTTTTGCAAGTCTTGAAAACATAATAATTATTTTTTTTTAAGTTGAAATTTGATTTGATTTGATTTGAGATATTGTATTTTATCTTATTAAAATAAAATTGGCACATACTCCTAGGTGGTCTCACACATGACATATATGTATTTAGCATATATATATATATATATTAATTAATTAATTAATATTGGTTATAGAGAATTATGGGTGAGAAATATTTCAAGGACTTATGTAAAATTTTAAAGGCGTAAGGGACTAGTGTGCAATTATTAATACTAAGAATCTTAGGAACTCTTGGGTGTAATCTGGATGATGATTTAAGTGTCTTCATATGGCGTTGATAACTTGCTATGAATTGTGGTGTCTTAGGGTGAAAGTATAGTTATCTTAAAGACTTGGGATCGAAATGTGATTATTGGAAGTCACGGGGTTTAGACATTTGAGTATAATTTTTTTTTCACGTTGCAGCTTGGATTGGATTTTCTTATTCTTTGGATTTGGAAGTCGGGTTTTGCTGTAATAGTACAACATATATAGATTGTTGGGCTTGACAGGTTACAAGGGCAGGTCAGCATTTCTTAAGAAGGGTTTGGGGCTCAAAGTTTCATTTCTAAGTTTAGCTCTTTAGGGTTTTGAGTGAGTGTTCTTAGGGTAACTTGATGATCTTCGAGATTAGAGGGCTTTCTTTTTATTTTAGGATTTTTTTGATTCTCGGGGTCTGATTTTTAGATTTTGATCATGCTAAGATTTTAACCTTATTATGACTTAAGATCCTATCCGTTTACTGTCATTAATCCTATGGTTTAGAATCAGGTCCTTACAATCTACCCCCTTTAAAATAAATTTCGTCCCCAAAATTTTGCCTCGTACCTTTGTTCGTGAAAAGCTGTGGGTAATTTGCTCGTATGGCACCCTCGCGTCTCAAGTCGATTTTCGATCGCTCGGTGTCTCCATAACACGCGTACGAGCGGAGAAGTTTTTTTTCCTCTGAGTACTCTGTCATGACGGTTGAGGATCTTCCCCGGTAATTATTCGAAGGTCGCGTTTTCGTCAATCTGGAGCTCTTCCCAATTAAGGGTGTGGGTCGGGTTCTTGAGGTAATCTCGATAGTTTGGTGATGAAGTCCGCTTCCATTTCTTAAGGGTTGTAGCATTCCTTCTGACTTCTAGCTGTTGATGCACAAGGGTCGTATGTTTCCTCCAAGACGGGGTCGTTTCTCAGGTAATTAACCGTCATAGGGTGAATAAATGTGACAAAGAGGCTTTGTTGGTTGTAGTTATCTGATTTTGTATCCTATCGTCGGTCGGAGGTTAAACTGTTGCTAGCTTCTAGGTCATAGGTAAGCTAGTTCTATCCACAAGGATTCCTGTTGATGAGGCTCATGGAGTATCGTAAAATGTTGTCTTATTTTGTTCTCCAACTCGTGGTAGGTTGTAAGTCGACTTCAAAAATAGATGGACTTCCAAGACTTGTTATGAGCGGTTATCGATAGAAGCCCTAAACTATAACACAAGGAATAAATCTGCTTCGTGGTTCGAACGTTCTAAAAGCGTGCACGTAGTTCAGCATTTCTCGTAGAATTATATACTTTAACAAATATTACTACTGGTCTGTAGAACATGATTTCTAAGGAAAAACAAGGATATATTTGGGTTTACAAGGAAACACACTTAGGATTCAAGAAGGATGATCAATTCATAGATTTCAAAAAATCAATGCAAAGTGATGGGTAGCCAACTGGATATTTGCCCTGAAGTTACGTCGGTCTAACGTACTTCAATTTAAGCATCCAAATCTACTCCCCTGGACAGGATTTTCAAAGGTATAGAAAAGATTCACAAAATTACTTTCATGGTAAGGCAGATCATCAAAAGCTTATAAGAAATGAGATATTGGGTTGAGAATGAATTTTATCGTGTGTAGACAAGTCAGAGTGAATGATTATGAGGTTACGCGACTCTAATGAAAAGAAGTGTCGCAAAAAACTAGAGGATACGATCACTTTTACGGGCTAAAGTTCAACAGTGTTGACACCTTGGGTCAAGGAACAGAGAACTCTGTCAGTCCATCATAAACTAGAGTTCAAGAATTTTTGGTCAAAAGTCAAAGAATCTAACTCCTTGGTGGGGTACGTGGGTCAAAAGGCTACTAATCGTACAACTTTCACATGGGTAAGGGCCTAACCAATCTAAAAGTCCAAGTCTAAAAGTCTAAGCCTAGGTCAACGGTCGCGTGGGTAAGGGTTGAACCTAAGCCCTGATACCATACTGTGACGCCCCGAAACTCGGAGACATCTAGCGCGACAATTAACTAATAGGACTGTGAAAATTAAATAACGATAATACCTATGCGTGCCAAAAAGTAGATATTATAGAGTTATATAGTACAGACCCAACTAAAATTTTTTTGGAGTACATCGAACAATACAGGAAACAGGTGGCTAATCACAAAACTGGTACTATGTGGCCAAGGAAGGCTGAGAGAAAAGCCAGAAACTCTTAATCAAGACTCTATGTCCGCGTCCACGTACTCGTCAATAAGCTCTTCTAGCTCTTCGGAACTTGGCATGGAATGCCAGAGAAACTCACACCAACATACAAATATGTTAGATCTAGGCAACCTAAGAGAGGGGGTGAATTGGGTCTTTTCAAAATAAAGGAATTTAAAATCTTTTTTTTTAAAAATCTTTTAATATTGCAATAATGTAAGGTATGCAAGAATATAATCAAGGTAAATATTAAAAGATGAAGGATAGAGAAAAAGAACCAGACACCAAGGATTTATAGTGGTTCGACTTTATCGTAGCCTACATCCACTCCTCAAGATCTCCCTTGAGTATTTCCACTATTCAGAATACTTTCGGGCGTATTCCAAGCCTT
>JAULJZ010088634.1:0-12372 GCA_032270985.1 Heliamphora pulchella
ATTTAAAAACTTATTATTATAAGTAGAGAATAAGTTAGTTTATAATATATAAATTAATAAATTATTAATTACAAACTGAAATAATATAATAAATTTTTAATTTAACTTAATATATTAAACTACTATTGTAATATAAATTTTTTTAAAAAAAAAATTAAAAAACTCACTGGCCTGGTCAAGCCCGCCCAGAGGCCTGGGCCCGAGGCTTAAGACCATAGCCCAAGCCCGAGCTGTAACACCCCGGTCCGGACCCTAGTAATAACCACCTAGATTGTAATAACCCGGCTCAAACCCTAGCTGTGAGTGCCTATGACACGCCTTATACGAAAAAGAATCAAGTTCGTGTGGAATGATAGTTGTGAACTCGCCTTTCAAACATTGAAGACAAGGTTGACCAGCGCGTCTATTCTGATTGTACTGAAAAGAGGACTCGGTTATGCCGTTTATTGCAATGCGTCGCATGAGGGGTTGGTTGCGTGTTGATGCAACTGGTAAGGTGGTGGCCTATGGATCGAGACAGTTTAAGGTTCATGAGAAAAACTACCCTACACATGATTTGGAACTCGCAGCTGTGGTCTTTGCTCTAAAGACCTGGAGACACTACATGTACGAAGAACGCTTCGAAGTATTTACAGACCATAAGAGTTTGAAGTACTTGTGTTCGCATAAAGATTTGAACCTGCACTAGAGGAGATGGATGGAGTTCTTAGAAGATTATGATTTCGATCTACAGTATCATCCGGGTAAGGCCAATATAGTAGCTGACGCCCTTAGTCGGAAGTCTTTTGAGCACGTTAGCACGCGTGGCCATTAAGGAGTGGAGTATGCTCGGAGAGATCAAAGAGTACGATTTTCGATTGAGGAAGTCTGGTGAGCGTATTACCTTGTTTATGGTGGTTTCTCAACCCACCCTTGTACACCGTGTTATTGAGGCACAATGATCGAACGCAGAGAGTTTGATGTTTCGGGAGCGAGTCTTGAGTGGCGAGGATGCCAAGGAGTGGACTATCCACTCCAATAAGAGCCTGAGGTTTGCGAAAAGAGTTTTTGTGCCAGAAGTGTGTCGTGAAGACGTGCCTCGTGAGTTTCATCATTCATGCCTAGCGGTGCATCCGGGTGACACCAAGATGTATCATGACGTATGTAAGCAGTTTTGGTGGAGGGGTATAAAGAAAGACGTTGCGCTTTTCGTCTCGCATTATCTCACTTGTCAATAAGCAAAGGCCGAGTATCATAAACCAGCAGGTCAGTTGCAATCGTTGCTAGTGTTAGAGTGGAAATGGGAGAACATTACCTTGGATTTCGTTTCGGGCCTTTCAAGGTCGCCGAGGGAGCATGATGCCGTATGGGTTGTAGTGGATAGATTGACCAAGTCGGCACATTTTCTACATATTCGCATGACAGATTCGGTTGATAAGCTTAGCAAGCTCTATGTAAGTGAAATTGTCAGACTCCACGGAGTGCCAATTTCCATCATATCCGACCGAGGTCCTTGTTTCACGTCGCATTTTTTGTAGAGCTTGCAGTTAGCTATGGGGACGAGCCTACTTCTTAATACTGCTTTCCACCCCCAAACAGATGGTCAGTCGGAGCACACCATTCAGATACTCGAGGATATGTTACGAGCGTGTGTTCTGGATTTCTATGGGTCATGGGAGGGCCATTTACCGTTGGTGGAATTCACCTACAACAACAGTTATCAGTCAAGCATTGAGATGGCACCTTATGAGGCATTGTATGGTAAACCTTGCAGGTCACCCGTTTGCTAGACCGATGTTGGTGAAACAACCGTGTTAGGGCCCAAGCTTGTGCGTGAAACTATATAAAAGATCATCGCGATTCGTAAGCGTTTAGTGACTGCCCAAAATCGTCAGAAAAGTTATGCAGATAAGAGAAGGAGACCATTAGCATTTGAGGTGGCAGACCATGTATTTTTGAAGATCTCGCCACGAAAGGGTTTAATAAGATAAGGTTGTAAGGATTCGGTCCCTTGTTATTTTCTTATATTAATGACAAACGAGTATGCTATGTCCGGTGGAAATGTTTGTGAGTGTAGATCTTGCGTAAGAATTAATTCTTGAGCTTGTATATGTTTGCTAATGATAGTTAAGTGTGGGGTTATGCATGAGAACGTCGTTGGGGGTGTTTGGCTTATGTTTGGTTCAGTTTTAGCTTTTGGTCGGGGTTCTTACCCACTTTTGACCGCTCGAGCGGAGGGTAGACCGCTCGAGCGAACAGATGGTAGTGAGTACTCGGGTATGAAATCGCTCGAGCGGTGGTGGGTCTGCTTGAACGAACAGTCAGCGAGCAGACTTTAAATGTGGCGATTTGGGCTCTTTTTCTTATTTCTTTCTTCTCTCTCTCTTTCTAGAACTGAAAGGAGGAGTTAGGGTTTGGGTTTGGAGGCTTGTTAGAGCTCTCTTGGCTTCTCTCAATGAGTTTTCTTGCTTTCCTCTCGGTGGCTCAACCGTTGGAGGCTCGAACTTGGCGTTGGAGACTCTTTTCTCATCTTTCAATTGGAGGATCACGTGTTTGGGGCTTGTTAGGGTGTTTTTCTCAGTGCTAAAACTTCATAAAAGTAGGATATATGACCATCCATGAATATCTATATGATGTGTTGTATTTTGAAATATATGAATATAAAAGTATGAAATTAGTGTTTTTCGAAGCCCTAAGTTAGGGTTTGATGTTAATGAAGGTTAAATCTTAGATCTATGGATGATTTAACTTGGTTTTATCTTTACGTAATCATTGAATACGGTTGAATTTGAAAAATGTTGAGCTAGAAAATGTTGAGTTAGGGTTTTAAATTGAGTTCAAACCATGAAAATTGGGGCTTTTGAGGTTGAAGGACTCATATGTTGAAATTGATGTGGTTATTGGGTAAATTGAGGGTTGGAATAACCTATTGTACTTATATCTCATGAATTGTGTGGCATATGCTAGTGTCGGGTATGAAAATTTGGGGTTTTTAATGTAAAATAGGAAATTACATGTAATGATATGGGTTGGGCGAGAGGAATCGGGTTGACGGCTGGACTCGTGTCCATTATTAATGAAATGGAATAATTAAATGATTAAAGTACCATGCGATGGAATTGAATGATTAAGTTTGGGCACGAGTTACTCTTCTGCAAAAAATCGAAAACTTGCGCAATGTAAGGTAAACCCTTCATTCAGGTTAATCCCTGTAAAAGCGTGCTCTTGAGCGGCTTACCCATCAATGTTTTTAAGGAAAACCAAAAATGTGTACTCTCTGTGTTGGGCCATAGAATGGGTATTTATCCCTCAGGCCTCGCGTGGACCAGTGGAAATAAATACGCCCGAGTCTATAAGCGCCGGCCGGCCTTGGTACTTGAATGAATTGATGGATAAATTGAGGTGGTAAGACCTTAATTGGATATAATGATGGGATGTAAAAATGTATTGAATAGATTGGGATTGATAATATGATTGGGTATAATGGTTAATTTCACCGAAACTATGAAATATGGAATGATAATCCTTTTACATAAAACTTGGTTATGTATTGTGAATTTGATTTGGGACAAACAACGTGTTTTTCGATTAAACTTATATGTGCATCCCACATAGCCGTCTTCATATGTCATGCATATGTTCATTGTTAGTCTTTTTCCTACGAGTTTCAACTCGTGTTATTTAACAACATTTCAGGTGATAGCGGGAAGAAAGTTTTGAGCTGAGATGACGGTCGCTGGACCCTTTTGAGTAGTGGATAGGATTACCCTTTTCTTGTTCCATCTTTTGAAAACAGAAATTGTAAAGATGTAATTCCTTCTTGAAACTTGGATAATTGTTTTGTGGGTTGGAGTAACCCTTTATAAGACCCTAAGGTCATGTTCACATATGTTGTATGCATGTGAGGGCGTTGGACTCGTACTTTGGATCGAATTTCTAGATTTTTGGATGAAATATTATGGTTTCAAATATTGAAATTTCAAGTTTTCAGGTTAAACGGAGTTGTTTCCTTTCCAAATGCATGTTTTACCTTATATTTGAGCCTATCAAAACGCATGTTTGAGACTTGTGATAATCAAATGTTTTCACAACTTTTAGAAAAAATTTCAAATTTTGGCTAGGATGCTCTCGGGTGCTTTACCGCTTGAGCGATGGAGGTTCCGCTCGAGCAGACTTTGCTGGGTAGTTTTTCATTGAAAAATTGCTTTTGAACGGGATTTTTCTTAAACATGTTTAAATTACCTTTTGGGTTATAAATTGACTATTTTTTTCAGGGATTGTGTTTCAAAAGAAATGATCACCTTATTTGGAGAAATTTTCTATCTTTTTCTTGATTTTTATTGTTTTGAAATTGAGGCATTATATGTTCATCATCACTTCTATGTTTGTTTCTCAGTTTTACTTTATTTGTTTCGACTTAAAATGCTTTTTTTTGGGGGGGGGTTGGCCTTATTTTCTAGTGTTTGAAATAACACAAAGTTGAAAAAATTATTCACCATTGAAGATTTCAGATTATAGAGTCAAAACTTAAATTGTCTATTACAATTTTTCTACGTACTTTTTGTTGTTTGAGTGAAAAAAACTTATTCATTTACCTTTACTATTGTGTCAAATGGCGTAGATATACTAGTGAATTTGCCTGTGCCTAAAAGCTTTTATCCAACATAATTTACAACTCTTATTCTACGATTTAAACGATGTAAAGCAATTTACAATATGTAATTGATCAATTCAATTTAACCAATATAACAAAAATGACATAACATAGAGTAGTTTTAATAGTTAAACACTTAATTACACAAAAAATTAGCACAATTCAAGAACATATTTCGCACAACATTTATCAATCAATGATGGCAGTAATGTTTTAAAACCTGGAACCCATTGAATTTATCCATAATCTCGAAACACCAATGAAGGAACTGGGTCGAAACCCCGACTCGGATCCATCACACGACTCGGGGCCCTGGTGGAAACCGTCTTGTGGGAACGACTTCGGCCCATTGGAGCGGTATCCGTAGGGCCGAAGATCATGGGCAATATTTACGAGTTCGGTCCTCAATAACATTAATGCTGTGACAACGCATTGAATGCGATTTGACCGAGGTTAGAGTAGCATTCAATGCGATTATACTGAACGCCGCTGTCATTGAGTGCTTTGTAACCTCGAGGGAAGTGTCTAGTAACAGGGGTTCGGCCTGAAGGATGGCTGTGCTAACATCTTTTATGATGATGTGACCATTGGGGACATTCTTGTCAGGTGGCTGAGCAGGTGTCAGGTGGCAGTGCAGGTCCGATGGGGACGTGTGACAGAGGAAGTAATCATGAGAAATGAAGAGAGAGATTACACTCATGCTTTATAAAAGGAGAAGAGGTAACAAAAAATGAGATAATGAATACACAGCACTTTGTCATTAGTATTTTAGTTTTCCTAGAGCATTCCTAACTTAATCATCGGAGTGGCTTCCGGCAAGATGCCGTCGGGCAGCTCACGTGTGTTCCTTTTGTAGGGCAGCAGACGGGCGGGTGCGGTCGAGCTGGGTTCAACCCACTAAATAAATTTAATATACGGGACTTCCCCGTACATTTGGCGCCATATGTGGAAACCTAGTAAAAATTAGATCGCAGTGTCCATGGAAACACCGTCGAAGGTGCCCACTGTCCTCGACGAGCTCGGTACACCGTGCGCTGCAGAAGAGCGTAGAGAGCAAAGAAAGGAGGGAAAGGGCCCCCTCCGTGAAGCATCCAGAACGCTTGAGCGTGATCTGGACCAAGAGGCCACACTCCACGCTATGGGGCAAGAGATCTTAAGGCTCAGAACCACCTTAAAGAATCGAGGTCAAGACCAACAGGCCCAGCTGGGCAGTTCCCATTCCAATGAGCTAAGAGCGTCTGGTCCAAGAAGGGAAGGGAGGGAGATGCCTAACCCGGAATTGGGCCAAATCCTTAAAGAATTTACTAGGCCTGCCAAGCAAGGAACGGAATCCAGCATAGAGGGAAGCAGCTACACACCGAGGAAGTCCAAACAAGGTAAGGAGCCACGACGCAAAGAGCTGATATCGGAATATTACACTACAGATGGACCAGGGGAGACATGGGCAGAGGCAGCCACCACGCCCTTCTCCGACCGCATAGCGCAAACTGACCCACCCTCGAGTTTCTCCTTGCCAAGGTTCAAATCTTATGATGGCTGTTCTGACCCTTACGCCCACATTAGTCATTATAGACAAATGATGACGTTGTGGAGTGGAAATGATGCCCTTATGTGTAAGGTTTTTCCATCCAGTCTAGGCAAAGCTGGTCTGCGGTGGTTCGACTGTCTCCCACCTCGATCTATAACAAGTTGGAATGAGTTGCACAAAGGATTTGAAGCGAGATTCGTCACAAACACGAAGATCCCGAAAGAAATAGACTCACTAATGGCCTTACGGCGAGGAAAAAGGGAATCGTTGCGGGATTACACAAGGAGGTATTGGGAGGTTTACAATGATATTGAGAATTGCAATGAGGAGTTGGCAGTTGCCTCGTTCAAGCATGGGCTTAAGCCAGGAGGCAAATTGAGGAGCTCCCTTACCAAAAAGCCACCCCAGGATATCTCGGCCTTGATGAACCGAGTGGAGCAATATATCAGGGTGGAAGAGGATGTCGGTAGAATGGAAGCCGAAGTGAAGATGAAGGAAAGAAGGCCGAGCCCGGAGAGGAAGCAACGGAGTCCGATAAGGGTGAGAAGGCCGAGCTCGGTACCCATGAATAAAAGGATCAGGTCGGCATTGCCTGAACCACCCATTCGGTTGGGAGCGGATCCCAGAATGGCGGTGCACACCATCTTCAAGGGATCGATTCATAAAATTTTACCTCAGATCAGGGATCGGCCCTATTTCCAATGGCTCGAGAGGCTTCTCGAGTCAGTTATCCAGTCTGCAGTAGAGAGGGGCATCAGGAGGAGGTGTTCCTATCATCGAGAACGAAGCCATAAGACCGAAGGCTGTCGGGCATTCAAGAAGCATTTGGAAGATTTAGTGCGGTAGGGGCACCTCAAAGAGTTTTTGGAGGGAACGGAGGGTCAAAGATCCCCCGCCACAACAAGGATCGACCCTCCAGATAGGACGGCAGGCTGTGTATCATCAACGTAATTCACGGATTGACTGGTACAGAGCCGAAGCATGCCTTGCGAGTCCAAATGAGGAGGCTGGGGCATATGGCCGAAGTAATGAAATTAGAGGCGGGCACGGGAAAACGGACTAGGTTGGACGCCACGGAGATAAGTTCGTTTTCGGCAGAAGACCTTAACCGGGTCCAACACCCACACAACGACGCCCTCGTGATATCCTTGTCTCTCTTGAGTTTCGAAGTGAGATGGGTGTTAGTTGACCAAGGGAGTTCAGTCGAAATAATGTATTATGATCTCTTTCAGAAGCTTGATCTCTGCGCTAAAAACCTGCTCCTGTCAAGCACTCCGCTCATTGGTTTTAATTCTCAACCGGTTTGGCCCTTGGGAAGGGTTACCGTGCCAGTTAAAGTAGGGACAATCGAACGCCTGACGAGTTTCTTAGTGGTGAATGCTTCCTCAGCCTACAATGCCATTATGGGCCGATCGTGGTTGCATGAGTTGAAAGCCGTTCCTTCGACGTATCATCAGGCACTGAAGTTTCCCACTGAAAGGGGGATAGAATTTGTGTATGGAGACCAGGCCGTGGCTAAGCATTGTTTCGTGGCGGCCTTAAAAACTGAAGAGCTAGCCGAGGTGAAAATCGTTGAGGTGACCGAGATGCCCGCCCACGAGGATGTAGGAGTAGAAGCCCAAAATAAATCCGTAGAAGAGCATGAGACAATCAGGGTTGATCGAAACAAGGATGAAAGATTCTTCTTGGTCGGCTCTACAATGGCCGAACAGGAAAATGAGGAGTTACTTCACTTGCTTCGACGCAATTTAGAAGTCTTCGCGTGGAGTCCATACGAAATGCCGGGGATCAATCCTAACTACATCTCCCATGCATTAAATATTGACCCCTGATTTAAGCCAGTAAAGCAGAAAGGACGACGTTCGGCACCACACCATGCTAAGGCGGTGGTAGAAGAGGTTGGGAAGTTGTTGGATGCGGGGGCGATCAGGGAGGTTCAATACCCAAAATGGCTATCCAATACTGTGGTAGTCAAGAAGAAGTGTGGAAAATGGCGGGTATGTGTATATTTTACCAACCTAAATAGGGCTTGCCCCAAGGACAATTTTCCCCTCCCGAGGATTGATCAACTTGTGGATGCAACAGCCGGACATCAACGCACGAGTTTTTTAGACGCATATCGGGGGTATCATCAGATCGCTTTGGATCGTCGCGACCAAGAGAAGATTGCGTTTATCACCCCTAGAGGCATCTACTGTTACGAGGTAATGCCGTTCGGCCTCAAAAATGCAGGGGCAACCTTTCAGAGAATGATTACGAAGATGTTCTCCAAGATCTTGGGGACGACGATGGAGGCTTATATAGACGATATGGTGGTAAAATCAAAGATCAAGGGAGATCATTTGGCCGACCTTCAAAAAATCTTTGACATTTTAAAAATCGCTTACGCTTGAATGCAGCCAAGTGTGCCTTCAGGGTCAGCTCAGAAAAATTCATTGGCTTTTTAGTCACTAATCGAGGGATTGAAGCCAGTCCAGACCAGATTGAAGCCATCCTCGGAGTCCAGAGGCCGAGCACCACGAAGAAGGTACAAAAGTTGACCGGGATGACTGCGGCATTAAACAGGTTTATCAGATGAGCTCCTGACAGGTGTAGACCGTTCTTTTTTACACTAAAGAAGGGAGAGAAATTCCAGTGGAACGACGAGTGCGACCAAGCGCTAGCAGAGTTAAAAATGTATGGGATAATTACACTTACCTCCCCTGAGATTTAAGCTTATTACAGGGACCTCCCTTGTGGTCTCTGAAATTACACTAACCTCTATGAGGTTTAATTTTAACATCAATTGCACCCCAACTATTAAAATTTTCATTGAAATTTAACGAAAACCGTCCCTCCCACCCCAAAACCACCCTTCAAACCACCTTTTCCCTCCAAAACCACCATTTCCACCCCAAAGTAGGTGGTTTTGGTGGAGAAAGGTGGTTGGAAGGGTGGTTTTGGGGTGGGAGGGGCGGTTTTCGTTAAATTTTAATAGAAATTTTAACAGTTGGGGATGCAATTGATGCTAAAATTAAACCTGAAGGGATGTTAGTGTAATTTCAGAGACCACAAGGGAGGTCCCTGTAATAAGCTTAAACCTTAGGAGAGGTAAGTGTAATTATCCCAAAATGTATCTATCCTCCCCGCCCCTACTCTCTACGCCCAAAGAAGGAGAGACTTTATATCTCTACTTGGCAGTTTCCTCGCATGCTGTTAGTGTGGTACTCATCAGGGAAGAGGGACACCAGCAGATGCCAGTGTACTATGTCGGCCATACACTGTCAGGAGCAGAAACAAGGAATCTACCATTAGAAAAGCTTGCTTACGCGCTTGTGATCACATCACGAAAATTATAGCATTATTTCCAAGCACATGCCATCGTGGTTCTCACCAACTATCCGTTGAAGGCCATGTTCTCAAAGGCCGACATGACTGGACAAATGACCAAATGGGCCGTAGAATTAGAAGAGCACGACGTCACCTTTCAACCTAGAACCGCAATCAAAGCCCAAGTACTAGCCGACTTCGTCATCGAGTTTGCTAGAAAGGAGGTCGAAGATCATGGGATGGCCAAACTCTTCGAATCTCCCAACCTAGAGGGTTATGGAATCTGCATGTAGATGGGGCCTCCAATAGCCGCGGTTCAGGAGTGGGGATGATCCTAACGTCTTTGGATGGCCTAGTAATTGAGTAGGCATTACAGCTCGGCTTCTCTGCCATGAACAATGAAGCCGAATATGAGGCATTGATAGCGGGGCTGGGAACGGCGACGAAATTAGGAGTTACGGCGTTGGAGGTTTTCATTGATTCTCAACTTGTGGTTAACCAGGTGAATGGAGACTATGAAGTGAAGGATGAAAGAATGGCCAGATATCTTCAAAAGGTGAAGGAGGTTGTAAAACATTTCACGACAATCAAGGTACAGCAGATAAGTCGAGTTAGTAACGGCCACGCCGACAGTTTAGCTAATCTCGCCTCAGCTACTGTGGGAAGTGGAGAAAGGACAGTGGTGGTGCAATTCCTGCCACATTCCAGCATTTGTGATTCGCGTAAAGGAAGTGAGGTCCTCCCTACGATGCAGTCACCACCTTGGATGGATCCCATTATTTCCTTTATCAAGGACGGTACACTGCCGACCGAAAAGAAAGAAGCTCACAAGGTTATGATGCAAGCAGCTAGGTTTTGGCTCTCTCAAACTAACAAGCTGTACCGGCGTTCTTACATCGGACCGTACCTTTTGTGTGTGCACCCCAACCTGGTGGAGGACCTAGTCTATGAAATCCACGATGGAGTCTGTGGAAGTCATGCGGGGGGTCGGACATTGGCCCATAGGGCCCTTTCACAAGGATATTGGTGGCCCTATATGCAAAAGGATGCGCAACAATACGTGAAAAAATGCAAAAAGTGTCAGCTCTTTGCCCATTTGATTCATCAGTCTGCAGAGAAGCTCAATCCGTTGGCCAACCCCTGGCCGTTCGCACAATGGGGGTTGGATATAGTAGGCCCGTTCCCCCGAGCGGTCGGGAATAAAAAGTTCATGGTAGTGGCAACAGATTATTTTACCAAATGGATCGAAGCCGAGCCACTTGCCAATATACGGGAGGCAGACATGAAAAAATTCGTATGAAAAAGCATTGTCACTAGGTTCGGTATTCCTCGTGCTCTCATTTCTGATAATGGGACACAATTCGATGGGAAATTATTTCGGAACTTTTGTGCCGACCTGAAGATAGAGTTCTATAACTCCACGCCGGCATACTCGCAGTGCAATGGATAAGCAGAGTCTTCGAATAAAACAATCCTCGCTGGGATCAAAAGAAGACTAGAGAAAGCAAAAAGGAAGGTGGGTAGAGGAGCTCCCCCACGTATTATGGACCTATAGAACGACTCCACGAAGATCAACTGGGGAAACTCCATATTCGCTAGCTTACGGTATTGAGGCTGTGATCCCTCTAGAGGTCGGCCTACCTATAATGAGGACAGACGATTTTCACCTTGAGCAAAACGATGAACTGTTGGCCAAGGAGTTAGATTTAGTGGAAGAAAGGAGAGAAGCAGCGCTACTCAAGATAAGGTCTTATCAACAAGAGATGAGCCGAGACTATAACAAAAGGGTAAAACCGAGGGAGCTCGTCCTTGGAAGCCTCGTGTTGAGGAAGGTAATGGGAAACACTAGAGTACCAGGAGACGGGAAGCTGGGACCAAATTGAGAAGGACCATATAGGGTGAGATCGGTCGTGGGTAAGGGTGCCTACTATCTGGAAGACGCAGAGGGAAAGGAGGTACCCCGGCCATGGAATTCGGCTAATCTGAAGGCTTTCTATCATTAATGTCCATCTCGCATTTTTTCTTTTGCGTGTTTGTATGTTGTAAATCCAAGATGTAATGAAAAGTTCCATTCTGGCTTTTTAATATGGTTGCCTCTATGAACTCCTAGGGTTTCTAGCAACCCCTGCTGAAAGAGGCCAGTTCGGCCTGAGGATAGAACATCCTCTCAGGAGTTGGAATAACTCCCAGGGTTTCTAACAACCCCTGCTGAAAGAGGCTAGTTCGGCCTGAGGATAGAACATCCTCCCAGGAGTTGGAATAACTCCCAGGGTTTCTAACAACCCCTTGCTGGAAGAGGCCAGTTCGGCCCGAGGATAGAACATCCTCTCAGGAGTTAGAATAACTCCTAGGGTTTCTAATAACCCCCGCTGAAAGAGGCCAGTTTGGCCTGAGGATAGAACATCCTCTCAGGAGTTGGAATAACTCCCAGGGTTTCTAACCATCCCTTGCTGGAAGAGGCCAGTTCGGCCTGAGGATGGAGTATCCTCTCAGGAGTTGGAATAACTCCCAAGGTTTCTAACAACCCCTTGCTGAAAGAGGCCAGTTCGGCCTGAGGATAGAACATCCTCTCAGGAGGTGGAACAACTCCCAGGGCTGAGAGGTGGAACAACTCCCAGGGTTTCTGACAACCCCTTGCTGGAAGAGGCCAGTTCGGCCTGAGGATAGAACATCCTCTCAAGAGCTGGAATAACTCCCAGGGTTTCTAACAACCCCTTGCTGAAAGAGGCCAGTTCGGCCTAAGTGTTAGAACAAGGCAACCCAAGTGGGGGGGTGAATTGGGTTTCTTTAGCAGAAAAAGAGATTAAATACTTTTTCTGAAAACCTTTTGTTTTTTTATATTACCAGACAACTATATATGCAAATGTGAAATCAAGCAATTATCAAAAGAAGAGGGATAGAG